>SHCU01000600.1:0-29549 GCA_004307685.1 Ceratina australensis | reverse complement strand
TTTAATTAAAGTAAATTCTTACTACAATTCCATATGTTTGTGTCGTGTTATAAAAATCTTAATCTATTGTCTACATCATCACCTATAATTGTAAAATGAAAAGAATAATTTTTAAATAATATTTTCGTGTCTTTTAGTATGTAAAAAATAATAAGGAGTCCGACAATGATTGGTTTCGTTTGGAATCAAATAAAGAAGGTACAAGATGGTTTGGCAAGTGTTGGTATATCCATAATCTCTTAAAATATGAATTTGAAATTGAATTTGACGTAAGTAATTTGTTGTTTATTCCGAATTGAAAACGATTGTCCAATATGTGCAATTATATAAAAATGAAATGTTCAGATACCTGTCACATACCCTACAACGGCACCAGAGATCGCTTTGCCAGAATTAGATGGTAAAACAGCAAAAATGTACAGAGGTGGAAAAATATGCCTTACAGACCATTTCAAACCTTTATGGGCGCGTAACGTTCCAAAATTTGGAATCGCACATGCCATGGCACTTGGAGTAAGTCTTTCTACGTCGAGACATAAAGTTTCGTATCATCTCCTGTAACTAAATGTAAGAATTATATTTTTTAGCTTGGTCCATGGTTAGCAGTTGAAATTCCAGATCTTATAGAGAAAGGTGCCATAGCTCATAAAGATAAACTTGATGAACAAAAATCATAAGGGTAAAGGAAGTTTATAATATTAATTTTTTATTTGTTGACTCAACTGTCGACTAATTTGTTTTAATAAATTAAAAAAGATATTTATATATTGAATACATTCAGTTAATATATTTGATATAAATATTTACAACTTTTTATACACTATATACAATTATTTATCTTTATCTTTGTCTGTTTGATCATCTTCCACTTTGATTTTCTTTGTTTCTTTTATGATTTCATCCAGTTTGTGTAAATCCTTAAGAGACACTTGTCCTGTGCCTCTTTCCAAAGGCTTTGGCTGCGATGGATCTGGCTTCCATCCTAATAAGTACATTACTTGAAATGTAGCAGGTACATATGTACTACCATCTTCCTTCGCTTTTCCATATAATTCTTTGTATATTGCAGCTGCAGCAAGAACGGTATCTTTATTTAAGCGCAATTTTCGCTTCCTTATCGCATTGTTCTCAGCCATCCCTGTAAAATCACTGATTAGAAATATTCATGAAATTCTTAGCAGGTGAAAATTCTTAAGTGTCACCTTTCAAGTCCCACATCAATTCAAACATGCTCGGATATCCAATAACAATTTCATCTGTGTCAATTGTTAACATCGTAAAATTAGCCCTTGTTAACAATCCTCCGATATCCCTGATATCAGCGAATGGAGAAATATGTGCTGAAATTCCACCGTCCCTTTCTATTTCTGCCAGTTGCAAAGAACTTCTGAAAGAACAGGATATGCTAGTACCTTCAGTGTATTCGATTTACCTTTGAAAATTTACCTGAGTTCGTACAGTGTTTCTCCTCCAAACATAGCTGCCAAGAATACTCCGTCGTTCTTTAAACTCTCATTAATACTCCTGAAACACCTGGGTAAATCGTTTACCCAGTGCAGACTCAACGAACTTATTACTAAATCTAGACTGTTGGGTTCAAAAGAAAAATTTTCTTCGTCCATAACGATGCGTGATACTTTGAGCCCCTCAGTTGTTTCTGCCTGCTGTACGAATGTTGAGGATATGTCAGCCAAGATTAATTCACCGACAGTCTCCGGCAGAATGTGTTTCGACACGTGCCCGCGGCCGCATCCTAAATCGAGCACTTTTTTGAAGTCTCTCTTTATGTCAAACACCCTATCCGCGAGTCTGTATCCTACTTCATCTTTGATGTAATCGTACACTTTGACATCGGCCGCTTGTGCAGCCCGTTCCTTTTGAAGCATTTTTGTCTTTCTGTCAAATATGTACATCACGCTATCCGGTGGTAAAGCAAAATTTATCGCGCTTCGATTTATGTTACGGATACATCGAGTATTAACTATGAACGAATGTAAACAATGCTCAAAGAGGACGTTCATTCTCTGTTGTTGAACGTTCAACATTCTTTATTTTACAACAAATGATTAAACAATACCAGGATCGGTAGTTGCACATTCACAATATCTTGTAATTATGCATTATTTAATGAAACTTTACTTCTATCGGTGAGTTCCACATGGCTCGCACCTTGCGCAACTTAACCATAAAATAACGATATGAATTGGAAATTTTGTGAACTGCATTGTCCAAATGTTTAAACTCAAATTAGTGCTTATAACTCGAGCAAGATAATCATTTTTGTATGTCCATTGAAGAGATTAAGTATAGGGTCTAGGTCTAGAGTTTAGAGAATAAATATCAAAATTCCATTCATTGAATTCTTGTGGTAACATTTTATTATTACACTGTCTTTTAAATATCTACTGTTACAATGAAATGGTTTACAATGCATGATCTCTAAACTGTAACAAAACATGTTTCATTAAGAACGACCTACTTTTCAATGTATGTCTTCTGACTTTGTCAATTCATGATAGAGTTGTTACGTGTTCATTTAACATTGCATGAGCATATTTTTCCTACATCATATTTGGAAATTTATAAATTATCTACATTTGGATAGAGATAAACCTCTGATATTTAATAGTCGTATAATTACATGCATAAAAATCAGGACCGTTCCAGTTTAACGCGAATATAATGTTTATATGTATAGAATTTTATAACACATTGCTTAATGCCATAGTTATTATCACATATGTCCTTGAAATACTATAACATTTAGAAATGATAAACATTCCTCCAAAACCAATTTAAAGCGGATTTGAAACAATTTATAATAAATACAACGCTGTTTCAAACTTAGAAATGTACATACTAGAAATAAAATGTATATGATCAAAATATTTATTATTTCAATAGGTTTAAGTAAAAATTGTATAAAAATGATTAAATTTAAAATAGAACTGTACAAGGTGTCAAATTTTCAAAAATATAAATTATCAAACAATTATTATTTTGGTTTTGGAATAATGTAATTAAATACTTTTAAAAATAGCAGATTAATGATTTATTCTGCAAGGCAGGACTCACTCAGATGTATACTTAACAAGTAGAGTTCTACAATTAAAACATTAGTCACCTATGTACTGTATTTGCCGAAGTAAATACTTTGAATATTACAACGCATACAAGAAATATAAAATAAGCGGTAATGATATTCAAGCATGTATAATTTAATATATGTCGTATAAAAACTTTAAAAGTCACGTATATAAAATAGAAGCATTATACTAAGTCTGAAGCAGCAAAAAACTATATCCTCTTATTATAGGCTTACTTAATTTTAAGAATGAACATGACGTTTTTTCGTAATGATAAAGAATAAAAAGTTATGCAAGAATGATAGACAGAAATTAGTAAATGTATAAATATTTTTCAAGTATAAAAGTCTTAACTCCGAGTTTCGCGTCGTTACCTCTTTTTGTTTTAATTATAATATCTGATATAAAGGCTTCCTTAATTAACGAAGTTGAATACTAACGTTTACAATATAATTAAGTACAAATATTAAAAATATCGAATATCGATTGCAATTAAAATGAATTGCACGTGTGTTTCTTATTATGCGCATAACGAAATGTATCACATCTTTGCGTGTTCTGCCTTGTAACGTGATCTTTCTCATTCATGATTATTGAAAAAATATTAAAAACAGAATTCTATATAAAAGTCAGTCCTAAATATTACTAGAAAAATTTGTACAATTACGTATATAATCACAATTAAAACAAAAAAATGTTAATATACTCCGAGGCACAATATATAATATTACACCTGCACCTGCACAAAATGTTTGATAATTCGTTGAGTATTTCAATTTAAAAGACGGGACTCGACTGATTACTGTTCCTTAAAGGTAATAAGTATATGGGGACAAATCTGTTATCGGCAATGAATATCTGATGAAATATAGATAGCGAAATAATATAAAAGCAATAATATACATCTATTACACTATTATGATTACTATTGAAAGATTGCATTCAAATTCTCCTTTCTGTTGTTCAGTAATGCCACAAAAATATAATTATTTTTTCTATGATACAATGTTTCAAATAACATGATGTAGATTCTTTACCATGATCACGTGCATACTGTATGTAAATTCATTGGATAACACATCATTTAGATAACCAATTAATTTGCAAATGAAATTTGTATAGACTATATTACGATAATATTGAAGGCTCAACACTATACTTGGTAAGAGTAATGAAGCCTCTTCTCTGCTTTTTGAAAACTTCATTATTTAGTGATATTAACGTTGTTTACTTTGGCCTCAAATTGTTAACAGGTGTAGGTAATGTGAAATGTGCTGAGTTCGAAATAGTTGTCGCAGTACACGTGGGGATCGGCATATCGCTTATATTTGTAGCATTTGTCTCACTTTTATAACGTATATTAGTATATTCTCGACCTAAGTGAAGTGATTTCTGTAAAAGTAATAGGAAAGACAAATTAAATTGATACACTGAAGATACTTAAATGATATTTTCACGACAGAAATATTATTAAATTACCTGTTCTGCTTGCATCCGTTGAGATACAGTTTCTATATAATGCAAAACAGCAAGATAAACGAATTTATATTGTGCTTCTGTTTGAACCATTCCCGATCTTTGTGAACGGACTCTCTGAATCGTCCTTTGAATATCAATTTCACAATCCAACCCTATTAAAATAATATATTTAAAAACTGGTTCAATTACTCCAAGTGTGATATCGAAACGAGAAATTACCATGACGCTTGATTTGATCAAGAATCATATCAATAACAATAAATGTTCCTGTTCGTCCAATTCCAGCGCTACAATGTACAAGAATTGGTCCTATGCTCGGGACGGTTTGACCATTTAAAGCAAGCGAAGCAGCGATCGATTCTTGTCTTGCATTCACATCATGAAGGAAGTTTAATACACATCCAGGGTCTGATGGAACACCATGATCAGGCCACGCCTAAAGTAATATGATTCATACATTTTTTATAGTGCACAAGTGAAAATCCATATTTGTATTGATAAGATACCTGGAAGTGATAGTGATAAATCCGCCTGGATTCCGCGAAATTTGGTTTGCTTCCATGTAACAAGAATTCTCGTAATGTGTAATCTGCCGTTGAAGTACGAGACAGAGCGCGCACTTTCCATTCGCCACCATATTCTGCAACTTCACCCTCCTCTGGCCAGTACCGAGCGCACTTGTTCTGAAAACCATAGTTTATTTAAAATCAATTTCCAATATATTATTTCAAATCGCGTACTTTTCCTCTCTCCATTTCTTTGGTAGTCATTACTATCACCCGCGTATTTTCCTGATACACCATATGCCAGAAATCCTGTATAGTGTTTGGAAGGCAACCTTGTGTTGCAATATAACATTTATTAAAGAATCCTCCGTCGTTGGTATTAATTCCGCCAATCTGACCATCTCCTTCTTCGTTCTATAAATATTTATATATAAATGATATGCGATGTTCACAAATATGATTTCACAATTTTTCAATGAAAGGCTATATTATTCACCTTAATATAATTAGCATTAATGTAGTCAGCTCCGGGGATATTCGGATCAACGTCCTTTAAACGCACTCTTGTATGATCAACTGTGCGATAAGAGTTTAAATAAAATTTGAGCATGAAATGTTAAGCTTAAGAAACTAAACGAAAATATCCTACATGGTAAGATGTTTTTATATCGATTCTTCGCTCTGTTCTCGGGACGTAAGCCTTCTTTCCTGGAAAATAAGTGTCGACACTCCAACTGTTGCAGTGACTCAAATTCTTCCCAGAATCCTGCTTTTCCTTTACCACGCCCTGCGCCACCTTCACCGCTACTTGTTGCTCCATTCCACAGCCATCCGTTTGAACAACCATTTTCTTTATGCAATTGCCTAACTCTACTTTCGATACCACTAGCGTTTATGCGAGTGGCATTAAAGGGTTGTCTAATAAGTAAGAAAATATTGTAAGTGAGAAAATATTTACCTTCATTATCGCTATAGAAACACAAGTTTTTGTAATCTTTACCGTAAATGGACAACACTTCCGCTTGTTTCAACCATTGGATTGCGTTTGTAGTGCTCTATTAAATCGCTTAAACTATCAAACTTATCACCTCCACCAACATCGTACTTATTATCCTGAAATTTGTCGTCTTATGTAAAAAGTTTTCGTGCTAGCGCAATAATATTAAAAATATGATAAAGATAAGTGATAAGAGATATAAAACATAATTAACCTGAGATCGTATTATAACATGTGTAACACGATCATCTGTGCGAACAGATAATACAAAGTCACCAGGTTTACTCTGAGATTCACGAACCAGAAAAGATCCATTTTTACCTCGCTCCAACATTAAACGTTCTGCTTCTTTAGCTGATAAATGGCCGTGGAACCACCTTTACCCATATTTTACTATTAACACATACCATGCTATATGCGTGCATTCGAAGTAACAATAGCAAAAAAGTGTATCCAATGCATAACAAACTTCATTGTAATCTTTATTAAGAAAAAATGTTAATCGTAGATTCTGTTTCTATTGAACAAATACCTTTCGGTTGTCGGATCTGCGCAATTCAATGGATATTTTAATTCGATAACATCTCCATTCTTTTCACGCAGTTGTCCACCGTTTTCCATATAAAATTGTACGAGTTCAGATAAGGTCGCAAATTTTTCACCACCATAGAGATCATAGAAGTCTCCTGTATTCTGTATCTTAATATGAGTCACTTCACCATTTCGTCTGGAAGAAATATAAAAATTGCAAATATTATAGGAGAATCATACAAGTAATCAATCAGTCAATGCAATGTATATGTATATATATATATATATATATACCTAACAGATAATGTAAAATCACCAGGATTAGATGAACTTGGGCGTGCCAGAAATGAACTATCATAGCCCCTTTCCATTAATAAACGTTCTGCTTCTAAACCCGATATATTCGGATGAAACCATCTGCAACAAATATTTTGTATAATCAGTAGAATTTTACGATAATAGCAATTATATACAATCAGAAATCTATGAACAAGTGAATATGAAATAAAAGCTGCAAACATTTAATTCTTAAAACAATACGATCTTATATAATTAGTTAATTACAATCTGCTGAACTCCTGTATAGCGATGTACGATGAAGTTAACGAATAATGTTATTAGGAAATAACGTTATTAAGTATTAAATATAATTAGCTGGGAACCTTCGGTTTGCAAGTTGAAAATGTACATACTGTTGAGCAACAGAGAATGCACAGTATCTGTCCGTAAAAAGAATATACGCGAAACAAAATTATTATACCCATTTTTGGACATGAAGGATACGACGGTGTTAATTGATTTAGCTGCACACGCATACCTTACCTCTGAGTACGTTTTACTAATCCACGGCTAACACCGATAAATACGCAGGCCTGCTCGGCGATCGTCCGTGAATTATGATAATTACATATTTTTTTATGCAAGCGTAAAAACGTGCCTCACCTGCGAGATGCCATGTCGTGATTCCAACTATGACCAGCTGGTAATTAATAATTCATCACGCTTCATCGATGATCGTACTTTTAATTCGCAATTGTAATTAACTCAACTTTCAGCTAAACGCTAACTATACATCGTCGCAATCTTTGACATATTCACTTTGTACCACTTTGTACGCGAAAACAAAAAAAACTGAAACCACCAAAAGATTCTACCATCGATCTCCCGGAGCTTAGAGTGGATGCCTGCGAACAAACCGCTCGTTGAATCCGAGCGCCGAAAAACGCGACTATAAAATAAATTTTATGTCCCATTACGTTCATGTATTTTTAAATGCATACAATTTTTATTAAATGTTCAAATGTACCTTTATCATTGCGATCTATTTAATATAATTATATAAATTTATGCATAGGTAATAATTTACCTGAGAATAAAGTATGTTGACCAATTTAATGTATGTATCATGGTATCATCTCTTTATTCCTATCAGGCGCGATATAAATTTTCCATATATGAAATTTTGGTAGATTGCGTCGCAATCTGAAATAATCTAAACCAAACGCAGCTGCACAACTGTGGCACAACAATCACTGATAGTACGGTTGACGGTTGAGTATTGACGACACCGGGTGGTACCAGCACGGTATGACAGATCCGATATATTTATTGAACTAGCCGTCGGTTCAAGTGATATTCATTCGAGCCGATTCAATCCTCGCATGTAAAAATCATTCGGTTATTCATTTAATCAAAATAAGGAACAATTGTGTTCCTTCGCGCGGAGATGGGTCAACACGTTTCAAGAACCGATTTCGAATGGGTTTACACGGAAGAGCCGCATGCCTCGCGACGTAAAATAATTTTAGGTACGAGTATAAAATAATTGTGATCACTTGTTACAGTTTTTAATCTCTTATCATGTTTACTTTCACAGATAAAAATAGTTAGTTAGTAGTGGTCGCAGCTAGTAACAGTGTGGATTCAATGAAGGTTTAATATTTCTCATAACATGTTTCAAATTTATTTTACTTTCAGAGAAATATCCGCAAATTACAAAATTATTTGGTTACGATCCGAAATTCAAATGGGTGGTAACAGGAATGGTTCTAGTACAATTTATCTCGATGTTTTTTGTGAAGGATTTAAGTTATCCAATGTTGTTCCTTGTAGCATATTGTTTTGGAGGTGTAATTAATCATTCTTTGATGTTAGGTACGTATAAATCAAATTTTCCATAAACATATTAAAATTGTTCTTTAATTAAACAGATAAAAATGTAACAATCAGTTTGATTATAAGTCTTATCTTACGATAACACTATGGTTTTAAGAATAATGATTCATTACATTTTATCAAGAGAATCTAACTCAAGTGATACTGTAACTTATATAATTGATCTTACTTTACCATTTATTCATCTAATACAACTTCAACGTTTAAATATATATTAATTACTGAATTAAACTTTGCGTATTCTTCTTCTATTCTAGCAATACATGAGATAGCACATAATCTTGCTTTCGGCCATTCTAGACCTAGGGCCAACAGATTATTTGGATACTTTGCTAATTTACCTATAGGTATACCTGTATCTGTTAGCTTTAAAAAATATCACCTTATACACCATCGAGTAAGTACAAACAAAAGAAAAGAGTCACTATAGAATTTTCGGTAAGAAACTATTTACAAAATTACAGTATCAAGGTGATGAGAAACTAGATACAGATTTACCAACATTATTAGAAGCAAAATTATTTTGTACAACATTTGGAAAATTCTGTTGGTTGGGCTTGCAGCCATTCTTTTATGCGTTTAGACCTCTTGTCGTTTATCCACTGGCACCAACGATGATGGAATTCACTAATTTGGTAATACAACTCACTTTTGATGGATTGGTATGGTATTTCTTAGGTAAGCTCTCTAATAGAGATAAGATCTTAATGGCTACATAAATCATGTTACGTGTAGTTACGTGTATTACGCAGGTGGAAAAGTATTAGTCTACCTGCTGTCTGGATCAGCAATGGCAATGGGCTTGCATCCTGTAGCTGGTCATTTTATATCAGAACATTACATGTACAGAAAAGGCCATGAAACTTATAGTTATTATGGTCCACTAAACTGGATCACTTTTAATGTTGGATATCACAATGAACATCATGATTTTCCTGCTGTTCCTGGCTCAAGATTACCGGAGGCAATTATAATCACTTAATATAAATTGAACGTAGTCTAAAGATCTAAATCTATTATCTTTTTCTAGGTGAAACGAATAGCTCCTGAATTTTATGACAATTTACCACAGCATAACTCGTGGGTTTCAGTTTTATATGACTTTGTTATGGACCCTGATATTGGCCCATACGCAAGGATCAAGCGCAAACATAGAGGTCTATCTTCATAAAAATTTAGATAGTCCCAAATTTTTTAACGAACAATAATTAGCATCTGGAGCTTATATCACTGTATGCGTATTTTAAACGTAACATTTATTCGTAACATGTTAATTTATTGAGATATATATACATATATATATATATACACGGTATTAATAAAAAGATATCCGTATATTTATTCACCATTGGAATGAGATAGTGAATTGGACATTCAATTATAAATCATATTTTCTTATTTTGCATGTTTCATTAAGATACATATGAGATTACACGAGTGAAAGATGCTAAACTAGTAAACAATTTCCTATTTCGTAGAGTCTGTAAATAACTAATAAAATAAACTTAAGAAAATAATCTAAAGATTGTACCATAGATAAATGATCAGGGATATTGCTATGATATATATACATATATTTTTAGGCAGGTGCCTACATAAATGGAATTTCATAATTTTGTAATCTAGTCATTGTGAAATAAATCCTTTGCTATAAATCAGCGTTTCTTAACTACCTTCCTTGCTTTACATCTTCTAGCTAGATTTTATTCGTGTTAAATGTAAATCGACGAAATATTTTCGTTTCGGAGTATGTGCTTGAAGTCATAAAAATTTTCAAATTGAATACAATTTCAGGTGACATCGTATTAATGTCTGTTCATAATGAAATCGTTACCCTCAATGAAAACGGAAGAAAGGCTAAGACTCTTTTATACGTATGAACTTTACTTCAACCAAATTGCAAAGTATATACATGCATATAGCAGAGACTGCGTATAGCAACGATTTGTCCGTTACCAAACGAAGATGTTCTCCAGATGATCTCTTTTGATAAGTAGCAGTAATACGAAGGGGGCGATGTGAAAATCTCTATTAGGAAAAGTATTTTTAAATCGGTGCATAGAAATAGTTAACCGACACCTGTAATGTTGATAGAGAAAATATATTAAAAACGAAATAATGTTCGATTGTTTATCGTAACATGGTTTCTTATTATAATGGAGAAACTAGCTGCGTGTGTACGGTTCTTCGCGCAAGGTGTCCGCAATGGTGCAACGGTTTGATAATGGTAAAAAAATAATGTTTACGTGAATGATGTATAATCCGGCGCCCATGTATATCTGTAATACAGTGAATAGAATGGGAAAACAAAACGGATCTTGTTGGTGGTTTGTGAAAGCCGTGAAATGGATACCAGTTATTTTCATCTTGACGGTAGTAATGTGGTCGTATTATGCTTATGTGGTGCAGTTATGTTTTTGTAAGTTCTTCTTTATAAACTTTCTGTTCAAACGGTTTTTCAAATGTCCACACCTCTTTCCAACTTTTGTACTAATTGCTCTGTATGCCCTTTCTAGATACTGTAGATAATTATGTCCAAAAAGGTACGTATAATTATTTTCTATGAAATATATATCTATTAACATTATATTGACTTTAATATTATTTCTTTATTTGTAGCTTTTTATTTGTTTATTTATCATATCCTCTTTCTACTATTTTTATGGTCTTACTGGCAGACCGTATTTACAGATTTAATCGAAATACCAGACAAGGTAAGACTCGTGTGACGATCATTTATTTTACAAGAATATAAGAAACAGAATAAGGGTGTTATGTTTCTTGCAGTTCAAAATACCAGATGTAGAAATGGGAAAAGTTCAACAAGCAGAGACCGAAGAAGCACAGAGACAAATTTTAGAAAGATTTGCACAAGATCTTCCAGTCACTAATCGTACTATGAAAGGAGGCATGTCATCTACTTATCGACAAGTTTGTTTGAAAAGATTTACATGTGTTATATAACATCATTTTATTTTTAGTGATACGTTTTTGTGAGAAATGTCAGTTAATTAAGCCAGATAGAGCACACCATTGTAGTGTGTGTAGTACATGTGTTTTAAAAATGGATCATCATTGTCCATGGGTGAACAACTGTGTAGGTTTTCACAATTACAAATTCTTCATGTTGTTTATGGCATATGCACTTCTTTATTGTATATTCATTACTGTTACATCCTTACAGTACTTTATACGTTTTTGGAAAGTAAGTATAGCTTCTACTTCTTATTCTTTTCGATATGATAGAACTTTGCGTTTCAAACACAGTATATTATTCTTGTAAATGTAAAACGAAATTCACTTTCTTTTACAGGGGGAGTTGGATGGAATGGGTAGATTTCATCTACTGTTCTTATTCTTTGTCGCACTGATATTTGCAATTAGCTTAAATTCCCTTTTCCTTTATCACTGCTATCTTGTTTTACACAATAGATCTACGTTAGGTAAATTGAAAACACATTTTATATGATCCTTCGTTTCATAGGATATCCTCATTGATTTGCGATACATTTGTAGAGGCCTTTACACCACCTATGTTCAGCACAGGGAAGGATAAAGATGGTTTTAGCCTTGGGAAGTACAATAATTTCCAAGAAGTATTTGGTGATAATCCTAAGCTATGGTTCCTCCCTGTTTTCACTAGGTATGTCCAGCAGTATTTACCTATTTACATCCACGATTTATATTATTTAGTTTAACGATCTACTATCGATAATTTCCCAATGAAACTGTGAACCATTTGCACAATATATAAATGTAAAGAATATGTAGCACAACTATTGTAATTATGTAGTAATTACAATCTATGATCCTATACTAGGCAAAATAGCATGCGAATGCTGATATACATATATATGTATGTATATAGAATATAACAACGTAAATTAATCTATATCAATATCACGTATATCAGAGAATTAAATTTATCTTATAATTGTCATCTTGCATAGAAAATAGAATCTAGCAATATTCAAAAGATTCCACCTTTAGCACTGTCTGTTGTACTGTATGCTTCATTTATGTATGTATCTTTAAATTGAGCAACTGTAGTAGTGTATACGTTCGCAAAAAAGCAAGCTATCATTTCATAGATAAAATATAAATTTGAAGAAAATGGGAAAAGCAGATCATACAAACTGCCTTAAAAATCAAATGAGTTCAACATCGATAATCAAAATTTGACGTATATTAACCACACACATCGAGGTTTATAACATTTTCTGTGATTACAATTGATTAAATTATGTCTTTCACGAATAAGTACATAAATACAATAGTAGCTGTATCAACGTTAAAACGCGATGGATACGTTGAATGTGTTCTAGTCTTGGAAACGGTGTCACCTTTCCGGTACGTGCGCAACATCAAGGCACACCCAATACTTACGACTCCATGGGCAGTACTCGAAACAGGTCAGCAATATAGAAATCTACGTGCCAATAGAATGATATATGAGCCTTACTGTGGAACTCCTTAATATTCTTGATTAAAAGGCAGTTGTATCGAAATAAGTAACCTACCGTTACGCTTAAAGAAGTGTTTGGATGAACAAAAGGGGGAAACATTTTCTTCATATTTTTTCAGATTCATACACCTCTTTTACAGAATATTACCTTCTTTTCTTATCATTTATTTTATACAGAGTTCCAGAGTAACGAAATTAGATATACATATTTGCTTTGTGGATGCATGCAGTCATTTTATTTATGCTTTTATCCCATTATAATGTCTATAATGTTATATTTATTATTCATCAAAGTTGAGAATAACATACATCTGGTGAAATTATAATTCTGGCGCTATGTCTGTTCGTGTCTAATGGCCTTTCTCAACTGTTGATTACATGCGTGTTTCATGACTTGTTAAAATGTTTCATGGTTGTGAATTCTAGTCGATGTAACATTAACTCCATATGATAAATTGGAGAATCTTATTCATATGGCATTTATGAGCAATAATAAATATTGTTTATAATGATCACAAATCGAATTGTTAAAATCGTTTACGCTTATACGACTACCTACAATAAGATTAAATCTGTATCTTGTATTTAATCTACAGATAATCATTAATTGAGACGGACTTTGAAATAGGTATCAGTTTTTATTGTAAACTCATTATTTAAAATGTGCATGCTGTTTGTAGTTGCATCATATTACATACCGATAAAAGATTACTTTTTTCGTCAGTATAATTTCCTTACTGTTTCAAAAGGTATTGTGCATCTGGTTCTCGCAGATTAATATTTATTTGATCGTTAGAAGTGGCGTAACTATATCCGACATTGTTTTCTTCATTTTTTATACATTTTCCTTTTACCTGATAAATAACGAATGAATCTGAGATTGACGAGCGGGAACAGAAAGTCTATGTTGAACATATTAAGAGAGCGTAAATATAAATGCAAGTAGTTACGCTACCTCTGAGTATAAGTGGGATTACATCAAGTAGAAGGTAGGGTGTGGGTTACAGTTTTGGCGATGGGGTAAACTTTCCTGAACGGCTGTGCAATGAAGACACACATACTCTGTTGGGACCTACTACCCAACAGTGGTGTGATGAGACCGAGCTTGACTCTCCACCTCTCTATGGGTCGCAATCAGGTATCGTGTAGTCTGTGAATCCCTAATCGAGGCGATGCGTTAGCCCTACATGCATTGTCCGAATATAGATAGTACTTCTGGTACAAAAATTATGTTAGTCTCGTGTACATACTCTTTATGCTAGATTTACGAACAGAATACATGTTACTCGACCACATGAGTAATCCACATGCTGATACTAGCTCATACTTTTGAACATTTATTTTCTTCTCACAAATAGGTCGTAATAGTTATTGCTTTGATCAAAGAGAGATGGAACACACATTCTCTAAAATATTCCTAATAAATGGGAATTAAAACTGGGAGTACTTTATAGCTGTATTTAATGTAAACTCTTCATTTATGTAAGGATATCATTTTTAAAATAGTAATTGGCAGAATGTTGTTACGTGAAACGAATCATTCTAATAATACCATTTAATAAAGCGTTCAACGTGAAATTGTATTTTATATATGTGAAACATACGTTGTGCAGTTTCTTCTAAACAACATTTAATTGCTATTATAATGTAATAATAATAATAGTCGGTACATGACGATTATGCTTAGAAGTAACGGTAAATGGAACGTGTAGTGAACAAGGCATTTTTATAATGATTAGTGCATAAATGTACAATTTGTACAATAAAATATATAAAAAATTATGCTTAAAAGATAAACGGAGATTGTATAAATTGTATATTAATTTCGTGCTATTACATTCGTTATTTATGCATTTACTGATTTATGGAATATGTGTAATATTCTACTTAATATATAAATATATGTAAATTTTATTGTCTATATTACTAATTGAACGAACACTGTAACAAAGGAGAGAGAAAAATAAATTGATAAAATCGGAGCACTTTATATACTTATGATATAAAGAATATTGGAATTTGAGTTGTTTAAGTAAACATTATTTCCGTAGTCGCATGCATGCCCAACTACAAACAATTCATTTACAAGAACTTATTATAAGTAGTTGTATAATTCGTTATAAAAGTTGAACATGCTCTAGTTGCATGAATGTTTCCGTTGTCTGATTGACTATCCTCTCATTGTATTTAGTCATAATAATACACCTGTAATAATTTACTAATATTAATCGAGGTAAAAGCATGCAATTTACTCTTTGAGATACATCCACCATTTCACATAACGAACGTAATAATAAAATTACTTCATTCATTACAGTTCTGTATTTAACGCAAGCGTGTCTATATTCCTCCATATATACAATTAATTAAGTAATTAGACTGAGTTTTTGGCTACAGGTCCACCATTGATCAAATGACATTGGTACAAGAAGCTACAATTTTGGCACTTGGCACTGGGTAATGTTAAGCAGCTGTTCAATAGTGTGCCTGACTTTATTCAAACTTTCACGATTGAAATCTATCATCTTGCATAAAACAACTGCAAGTCCTTTACAATCTCATTATAAAATGAGCAGTTCATTCATTCTGTATATGATCCACATTCAACTTGTCATATTATCATTAATACTTGCAAATTCTGAACGCATCTTTCATGTAAATCATTTTCTCTATTACTCTTTAATGTAACAAAACGCGTATATCAGAGGTAATTGCATACTTACTTGAACAATCCCGTACAGTGTAATTGAGTTTTGTCTTATTGCATGTCTAAAGCCTCCTCTTGTTTATGAACAGTAACAATTATTGCTTTTTCTCGAAGGAAGAATACGCAATGTAATGTAATGGCTTATTGTGAAAACGCGCAACGTAGCTATCTATTGATACTACATCTTGTCAGTGTTCGTCTAAATAAATTTACGCGTGTTTCTCGGTAGTTATGATTTTTGAGATGCATTAATTTCCTTTTAATATTTTACAGCACTGCTGTGATAGGTCCTGCAGCTGATGCCAATCAACCTTTGGTGGATGCAACTGAAGTTGTTTAAAATAACATGTATTTTTAATTGATTTTCATATTTTCATGATACAAAAATATTTCTTTTTGATCGACACAGATTGCTTTTGAGGTCTTCCTATAATTCTTTTGCATCCACAGTTCTCTAATCTCATTAACGACGAAGACGAACTACTTAACATTATACTAAATTGATTCTTAACACAATGATGCAAAGGATTAATATTTAGACGGAATTAACTGCTGTGTATTAGCTCTTACAGATCTTCGTACATTAATACATGTTGTCGAAATTATTGACATGAAATAGAATACAAATTAATCTGCACAACTTTTTTGAGACCATAGATATGCAGCATGCGTGTACAACATTATTATTATCGTTACTGTTACATATCTATGTAACCACGACCGTACTTTTCCGTGATATAGTTTAAAGTAAAACTGGAAAATATTATTTAACAAAAGTAAAAAGGGTATAATGTAAAGAAAACTATTGTCCCAATTATGATGCTCTTATTCAAAAGTATTAATCAAAAACATTGTAAAATAATAGGTCTGTTATTAATTTTAAATGGAGAATATATCGAAAGAATCAATATTTTAACATATTCACCAGAAAGTGGGAAATTAAAAAATAAAATTGTTTAAATTGTATAAAATATATTTTAGCTATGTCTTGTGTAAATTCTATGTAATATTCCACTTATAATATGGGTTTTAAAGAAAAGATAGTGCTATATGAAATAAAAAACGGAATTAGTAAATTATAATGGTATTTAAAAGTTTAAAGCATGTCAGGACTCAGAAGTAAATGATATTTCTCTTAAAGAAGTACATATGCTTCATTGAAGATTGATGAATTCATGAAGGAACAATTTACAAAAGACTGCTTCAAACTTTTAGACCGCAGCGTACATAAAAATGTTTCTCGTACATTGACAGAAATAAGAATAACTTTTGCATGTTTGAGATAGTTAGCGAATTATTTTTATTACTAATTTAATGAGATTGTATTCAATATTATATGTGTATGCTTGCAAGTATTTTGCTTAATTAATCAGGAAATTTCGTTAATACTTTTCTAATACATTTTTCTTGTACTTAGCCAGTAAAAGTATTTGTTTTAGAATAAGAATTGCGAAACTGGTATGTTTTATTATCAATATAATGTACATTTTATGACTGACAAAATAATACATTTGCGTAACAACAATATGTTTTGCAGCATCTTATTTTCACATATATGTATACGTTGTAAATGCATTTATTGCGATTATTAAAAAAGAGGATATATAAAAAATTAATTCCGTTGTGAATACAAACTTTATAAAACTATAAGTTGTAACCAAAATTTTGTATCCAACTCAGTCCTTCTACCGAAGATGTTTTTGGGCGGTACTCTAAGCCGACGTATCCATGATACCCTTCTTTTTCTAGAGTAGAAAGGACATATTTATAATTTATTTCACCCGCAGTATCAGGTTCATGTCTCCCCGGCACTTGAGCAATTTGTACATGTCCTACAAATTGATGGAAAATATAAAAATTGAAATAAGTGTATATGCAAAATAAGGCACGTTTACCTATATATGGCAAAAGTTCTTTAATGTTATTGGTAATATTGCCACAGATATGCTGCAAGTGGAAAACGTCCAATAAAAGTTTCAAACTCGGACTATTTATCTTTTTTATTACATCCAATCCTGCGAAGAGAATTGTACTGTCAAGAATAACTTAGCCACATCGAGATATATCGTAATAATTACCCTTTTGATAACTATTCATATAATAATTTGGGACAGTGATACTGTTGATCGGTTCTATGACACCGATAATTCCTTCCTTGCTGAACCTATCAGCTGCATATGAAAGGTTTTTTACATAAACATCATCATTAGCAGTTGTCACTTCATTCACTTTGCCTGACATTACATGAATCCTAAAAACCAATGAATTAGATCGTCATTTCTGATTAATACAAATGAACTTCTTTACTTTTTGCAGTTCAAAGCTTTTGCATATTCTATTGTTAAGTCAATGCTCTTTCTAAAATTCTCTTCTTCTCCAGGTATCGCTGCAAATCCTAACTCTCCTTTAGACACATCACCTATTCGCAGTAATGACATCAGCATCAAGTTTAGGAAGTTATGCTTTAGTTAAATCAATAGCAATTGTTACATACCTGTGTAAACGTTTATAAGAATCTGTTCAACACCAGCATCCTTTTTAGCTTCAGACACTTCTTTAACAGTGAATCCAAAAGGAAATCCACTTTCTACAGCTTTAAAACCAGCTTCTTTTGCCAATCTGTACCTTTCGATGATCGAGGATGTCTCCAAAAACATGAAGGACAAATTGGAAGCAAATTTTACGCTCATCTTGCTGTTTTTACTTTAGATTTAAAGTTATAGCAGTTAATGACAACACTATTAATCACTTAATTCTGATATTATATAAACCTTCTTATCGCCACTTCAAGCAGTTTTCCTTATCTTTAAGTGGAGAAGTTATATCTGACACATTTTTTACATTAACGCACAGATATCACTCAAATTAAATCAACTTGCAGATTTATTTGATGTTTTAAAGGAATTTGTTGTTGGTTATTTATCACTAACCTCGAGAATAAAACGCGTTATTAAATAAAAAATTGAACTATTCCCGGAACTAATTGAATCCCTTTGCAAAATGTAATGCAAAACTTGTTATCACAAAACGAGAGCAAAAGTTGAAAATTTACAATAATCAAATGGCTGCAATGATCACCCTTGGTAATGAACTAGGATTTCACCACGTGTGTGTGTGTCAAAGGAATCTGCATTCAAGGGAAAATGTAAAATAGTATTTTAATATACTTTATCGAGTTTTCATTAAAAAAGCTGTGGAACATGTAATACAGATTTTTTTACAAATAGATTCTGTTTAACATGGAACGCAATGCATTGATAGCAATGTTATAAGTTAGATGTAAGAATTAATGAATAATTGAATAATTCTTTTTATTCTCATCACTCGTCGTCATCGCGAACTCCGCCACCGGGCATTTTTGGTCCACCGGCACGTTTAGCCATAATAATTTGATCTATCTTAAGTATGGTGCATGTAACACCAACGGCGTATTTCAAACCCCACTGTTTTGTTAAGAACAAGTCTAAAATCTGGGCATCCAATGCATCGATAAGTCCTGCCTTTTGCTGTAAAACAATTTTTCATTAATATGCATCAGCATGCCAAACCTGAATCATTCAAATTAAATTGCATACCTCGATGTCAAAACCGCAATTTTTCTTTCCCTCTTTATGCGCAGCATATAGTTTTGACAGAAGTTCGGACGCGTAACTTCCACTGTTTTCTGCTAAAGTTTTTGGAAACATTTCCAATGCTGTTGCAAACTTGCGCACTGCATAGTGTTCTAAGCCTGATAAGGTATCCGCGTAGGTGCTAAGTTGGGTGGCGAGCTCAATCTCAGTAGCACCTGCCCCAGGAACGAATCTCCCATCTCTTGTTATTCCTTTGAATGTGTTTACTCCATCGTCAATAGCACGTTCAATGTCATCCATGTAATTTTCAGTGGACCCACGAACAATTATAGTGCTAACGCGACTATCTTTACCATCCAGTGCAAATTTCACGACTATAGTGTCTCCAACTTCGTCGATATATACCTTGTCAGCATATCCTAACTCTTCCTTTGTTGGTGGTGTCTTTAAAATAAGAAGTCCGTTTAAATACATGTCTGTATATGAAGGATAAAATTCTTATAGAATACAATAGTATACCAATTTCGGGAGAGCTGTAGCTCCAACAGTTTTGCATAATCTTCTAACATCAAACTTGCTAGGTATACGAACAGCCATTAAGTTATACTTGTTCATATAATGCAATGTCATATCACCGAACTTTCCTCCGGAGACGATTACATTAGCTCCACTGTCGGCGATTGCTTTTATTTGAGATTCTAATAAGGATTCTTCTCCTCTGGAAAATTTCATCAGCTCATCCGCGGTCTTGATTAAAACTGTTCCTTTCGTCTCGGTCTGCACAATGTCTACAGCACAGGTGTAGACAGCAATTTTTGCATTTTCTTTCTTCGTAACGTCTCCTTCAACGTGTCGCTTGAATACCATTCCCTGTACCACTTCGGAATTGGATATACCACTTCCAAGTATTTTGCAAACTCGTACATTATCTACATTGAACGTGGTGTTCTCTGGTAAGATAGATACACAAGCTTTTGTGACAAGGGAAGTGAGGAGATCTTCGTTTCCGTATTGTTTGCTCATGATAGATGTCTTAATTCCTACTTTTACTTGGCTCTCATCTCTATAATCCTTTACCTCGTAACAAACTAATGATGGTAATATCTCCAAAGCCTTTTCTAACGAGGCTTCATATCCTTCAACTATTTCAGATGTAGTGATACCCTATTATAAAGAATATTTATATTATTTAATATACTTGCCTCTGTTATTCGGTACATAAAGTCATAAATAAATTTGGAAATTTTACCAAACGGAGTAACTCTTCTGCAGCTTCTAACAAAGCCCCGGCAAAAATAATTACGAAGTTAGTACCATCACCAACTTCTGCTTCTTGCATTTTTGAAGCTAAAACTATCAGTTTGGCAGCTGGGTGTTCGACTTCTAGCTCGTTAATGATCGTAGCCGCATCATTGGTTACAAATAATTTTTCAATGTGGTTGATCACCATTTTGTTCATCCCATTCGGACCATAAGCAGTTCTAACAGTTTGAGCGAATTCCTTGCACGCTGTTATATTTCTATAGACAGCTTCCTCCAGGCCTAAGAAGTACTAAATAACGATGTTCACATTATGAATTGGTATTCAAATATATATTAGTAATTTAATATCTGTTATCATCATCATAATTTGTTGTCTTTTATTAACAAGACTAAATAGTAAATCGTAACTTAATATAAATGAGCTTGAAAGCTGCACGTAATTAGACTGACAACTTAGAAGCTATCAACCGGTCAGAAATCGCGTGAAAAATAAGCGAACTTATTAATTCCTATAATCTTAAAAAGAGAGTATTTTGTATTTTAAACTAAATACTGTGTATGCGGAACAGATATATTATGCCTATAAAAGGTAACGTTTGATACAACGTCGGGCCATACTCTGACGAAGAATTATCGCTTGGCCACGATGTAATAATTTATGAATATCTATCAGGAAATATTTGGCACTTACACGTGCTCCTTCTTTGAGCATCTGGGACATGCCCGGTGCTTTTGGTATGTGCATAGCCATGATCTTTTATTAAAATACAAAGATGTTTCTCACGTGTAATTCACTATTCACGATCAACCCGCAACTTCAATTTTACGTCAAAAACGATCAACGATCGAGATTTCTTACGCGTTTCTCATAGCTTGCAACTTGAAGTTTGCAATGATTGTCAGCGCTACCTTATTGGTACATTTAGTGAATTCACAATTGAATTAATTACGAAAATATATCCAGAAAAAATTAATATATTAACTAATTACTAACAAAATTATTAGTAAACTTTTAGGAATGCAATTTCTTTCTTTTTTCTAGAGGAATCTAGCGATGTTTTAGTAGCGTACTCTCCATCATGGCAACGCTGGCTGTGATTTCAATTTATTCTTTGACTATCCATATGTGCATGGATCTCTGAAAATTCATATGATGGTATGTGATTTCGCATTGGTTTTGTCAGATTTTGTTTTCGGGCATTTTTGCCGAGGCCAGAGCGGCCAAGGAGACGAGACATGAGCCTGTTGTGGTTGTGTTTCTGTTTATATGACCGGCAATATATACAAGCATTTGCATATGGCATTACGACTCCTTTGTGATTTAAAGAACTAGTTTACGAGTAATAATATACATTTTAAGAACTATATTGGTAAGTGATTAATAACCGTAAGTTTTGAAGCAATTAAATCTGTCACTGCATTTGCCGCACAATTATATTTCATATACAACAGACTGATATTAAATTTTAATATTTCACGATGACTGAACGATACTGAATCTGTTAAGTTTATAAATTGATGGCAAATAAAAAAATTCGCAATTGTTTTATTATTTAATTTAGACAATGAATATTTAATAGTGCTAATTAATATTGTATTTTTAGATTTAATAAGTTAACAAGCTAATAATCTGAACATGAAGCGTGCACGCATAAAAGCAATGGTTACAGTACCAGCTCGAAGGAGAGCACCGCAAGATGTATCAGTTGCTGAAAATACAGTGCCAGTTCAGTATAATAATGAAAATAGAAAAAGTATATCTGATAATGCTTGTACAACATTAGAAAAAGATTCAGAACATAATTCTCAAGGAACAGAACCACAAGAAAATACAGAAATAAATGAGCAGACTGAGAAAGAAGAAGAGCATATCAATCAAAAAAATAATGAATTTGAAGCTAAATCCGTTCAAAGTTCAGAAGATGTTAAAAAGACTACTGCCCAATTACCAGAAACTGTAAACAAGGTCTTAACCGGTAAGTATAATACCACGTGTACATTAACTATTTGTTATTAAATGTTAAAGAAACAAAGATATTTAGTTATTACTGAATGTCATGTAATTTTTCAGGATCTCCCATAAAATTAATGCAAAACCGTAGTAGTTTTGTAAAACCAACACCAAAATTTGATGGCGGAGGTAGAATAAGAAGGAACAGTATGCAAGGGAGTGGAGCAAGTGCAAGTGAATCCGAAGATGATAATAGAAAAGTCACTAATTCTACTTCAACCAACGTTGCAAATCAATCAACAAAGAATATGAAAGATATTCCCATTAGTACTAATAGCAATAAGAATAATGTAACAAGGACTAACGCAGTGCAGAAGAGGCGCATTTTAATTTCGGACTCTGCAAGAAAACTAGCCGAAGCTAGAAGAGAATTTCATTTGAAGAATGTAAATAGAACTCCGGACAGAAGTAAACTTACAATGTATGATTTGATATATTACAATCCTGTTACTAACCCTATGAAAAAATCAAAGGAATCAGGTCTGATAACAAAGAAACTGCTGGAGGGCCCGTAAGTATTTATTTAATAATTCTATTTAAATATATTCACAAAAAAAATGAATTTTTTCGAAGTCTCGTTTTATAATATGCGCGTAATTGAAGATTTATTTTCACACAGATAAGATGTAATGAAATGAATATTTCAGACCCGAAGAAATTCAGGAGGAAGAAGCTGAGGATGACCCATCGTCTGCGATGCCGGTGCCACAAGTAAAAGTTGGACCAAATGGTCAATTAATAATAGATGAACAGAGTCTTGTCATAGAACAAACTAATGCAAAGAAGAGTAGGGAAGTGTTGGCGAAAGAGGTCATAATTGACGATGACAATGGGAATGGATTTTATAAAAGACGCAAAAAGAGTAAAGAGTGGGCGGATTGGGAAACATTAAAGTTTTATAGAGCATTGAACACAGTTGGTACAGACTTTTTATTGATGCAGAGTTTCTTCCCAAATAGAAGTAGGCAAGAAATGAAACTGAAATTTAAAAAAGAAGAAAAAGTAAATAGCAATTTAGTCGAAAAGGCGCTTGCATACCATCGAGAATTTGATATTGAATCGTTGGAAAAATCGCTAGGTAAGATCACCAGTTCCCATTTAAAACAAATATAAATTTATTATATATAGAGGTATTTTATGAATGTTATACAAAATGCAATTTATTTTAAACTCATACATCTTATTTACTTTAATTAATGTTTGATTCTATACTTACAGCAAAGATTGAAAATTTAGAAAAAGTACAATCGAATGCAAAAAAGAAACCGAAACCGCAGAGAGAGAAGAAGAAGAAGATGAAGAAGAAAAGTGCTCGTCAAAGACGGAAATCTAGTGAGTTATATTACAGTTATATAGAGTTTAGTTATATTAAATTTATATTACTATCATATCATATGATTTGAATTATTTCTAATTGCAAATTATAACGTAATGTCTTGTTTAGGAATGGTAGCCAGTAGTATTGAAGAGACGGCTGAGTCTGACAAGGAAGTGGAACATGATTTGAAGGAACATACAGTGTTAAATAAGACAAAGGAAAAAAAGAGTGATTGGGAGCAACCATTAAGTTCAAGTATTGCAAATAAAAAAGCTGACAAACGACCAAGAGAAGAGGAACAATTATCAGTATCAGAAACAGATGACGCGGTATCATTAAGTTCCTGGAATGATTGCGATAGTGATATGGAAGTTTATCGTGTAAGACCAACAAGATCTGGAAGAATACCAAAAATAAAAAGATTGCAAGGACCAGATATAAACACACTCGATAATGAAACTCGTGTCAACGAGCCTGATAATAAAGAGGATGAGGAAATGGTTATTCCATCATTATTCGATCGTAATACGAATACTTCAGAAACTATAGTTCTTAGTGATTCCAATATAGCTACAGAAACTCAAGATCCGGATTCTCTTAAATCGGTGATACCGAACATTGGTGAAGTAGAGCCAGGATCATTAGTCATTTTATCGAAGGAATCTCTAGAAGAACCTGGAGAAAGTGTCTTACAAGTTTATATGGTTAGTTCGGATGTAAATTCTCAAGATCTTGGAGCAGCTAACATGACACCTGTGAATATATCCTCAGAGCTGTTAGCAACTGTGACTGCAAAATTACCGAATGTTAAGTCAGCTTCGCCGAACGAAGAATGCGAATAATTTATTTGATAAGCATTTAATTTTTAAATTGTATATTCCCCGTTAACCAGGCCAGCAATGCCTGTTTATCAGAGTCTTTAAACGCAATGGCTACAGCTTTGAAGCAGGATTTGCTCTGCGAAGAGTATGCCAATTTACATATATTTTACTGCGTAAAAGGGTTGTATTTTACAATCTTAGCCCTTAAACTTCAAATAGATGCATCTTTTTTAAACACATAATTGGCCAATACAACTAATGCCATGGATAAATATGTATAAATATATACATAGAAATATAATAGCAATTCTGCAAAACAGGCGAATAATCTTTTATAATATATCAATGCAATTAAAATTTCAGAATGTTTCTCAATTTTCTGTCAATTTAAAAGTTTTAAAGATTTTTTTATTTTTAGAGGAACACATGTCACAAAGTCATTTTTATATAATTGAGTGGTACATATAATCATATCACAAGTCACTACTGTTTTACTAGAATTGCTATTTTCTACAATTGATGATACGTGTAAAGTTTTCTGTATGCTTGTGAGTGGGGATGTGAAAATTTTGATGATTTTTGTTATTGATTATATACGAAACAGTATGTGCGTTATATTGTAAGAAAAACAATATATTAGATACATCCATTTCTTTGGTACCTCTTTTTAAGTCCTGGAAGGCATGTATTCTTTATTCCCCTAAATAATGAAACATTATTGAAACACATTTTTAAAACAGGGTTGCTACTTTTCGATTATTTATATCTATTTAATCCTGTAATCATTAATAAGTTTGCATCACATATTTATGGAAGGATATCTACGTATGGCAAGTCGTTGTCTAGCGGGCTGATCAGTGATTAGGAGATTGACAAATTGAGATTTAGTCCAAGTTCAATCACCTTTTCTATCGTTTCAATACTTATCCATTACGAAGAGACACGAGGCCGAAGTTGTTATAATTTTTTATGGAAATATTAATGAAAACTTAATTCTTGAATATCAAACGAGCCGAAAATTGTTCGCGATAGCTGCGTGTATGTACTCTACATTGATACATTCAATACGGACACCATTTGTGCACGTGGAACAGTGGTTATAACCTGAGCGAGTATCATTTCTCCATAAGCTGCATTTCACCTACAAAAATGACTTACAAGCTTACAGTTGATTCGAAAAATCCTCCAGCAGGTAATTATTATAATAATTTTCCTGTTATCGAATCTATAACTAAATATAAAATGAAAATACTTTAATGTTAATAAAACATTCTCCACAGATGCCTTGATAGTAGCAGAATTAATTAAGTCTGAAAAAAAAGAGAAGATTGAGATAGTTTGGTGCAATGATTGGAAAGATGATGGAAATGTAAAACTGACTGATGACAAAAATAAAGTGTTGGGAGAAAGAAGCAGTGATGTTAGCCGTTACTTTGCTAGAACTTCTTATACAGATCTTTATGGTAGGTACATGTAAACATAAGTCAGATTTGTTTTAAATTACATGTCGAATTTATTTTATCTGTTATTTCTCACACATAAATAATCTAGGTGGTGTTACTCCTCTCGAAAAAACTGAAGTTGATCATTGGTTATCATTCACAATTGGGCCCTTGGCATCTCGGACTTTAAAAGAAGATGCATTGCATTACTTGGATCGCACATTGATGACAACTACCTGGTTGGTTGCCAAGAAGTTGACGATAGCTGACATTCATGTTTTCAGTGCTCTTTTGGACAAGGAGTTCGTGCCGAAGTTTGGAAAACAATTTGTTAACATAAGTAGATGGTATAAGCAAATAATGTCACTGCCTGCTGTTATAGAGGCGTTACTTTTAATTAAAAAGAACGCCAAGTTATCTTCTTGTAATAATATGCAGCCCGAGAAAGTTGTTAATAAGCAAGCCAATAATAAGCAAGGGCCGAGAAAACAAGAAGGTAAATTTATTGAATTACCCGGAGCAGAAATGGGTAAGGTGAGCGATCCATCTTTTGTAATGTTTCATCTTTTTATGAAACGTATTTTATGATATTTTTATTACAAATAGGTCGTAGTGCGTTTTCCACCAGAGGCAAGCGGATATCTACATATCGGCCATGCCAAGGCAGCCTTACTGAACCAGTATTACGCAGAAACATTTCAAGGACAACTAATCATGAGATTTGATGATACAAACCCTGCGAAAGAGAATGTAGAATTCGAGAAAGCCATTTTGGAAGACTTGGAATTGCTTCAAATCAAACCGGACCGATTTACGCATACTTCTGATTATTTTGATTTAATGTTGGAGTACTGTACTAAGCTTATAAAAGATGGCAAGGCATACGTAGATGATACGCCAGCTGATGTAATGAAAGAACAACGCGATAAGAAAGAAATGTCAGCGAATAGGAATAATTGTAAGTATAGATTTATAATCCTACAGGCTGGTCTTAAAATCTCAAAATCATTTTTAGCTATTGAGAAGAATCTTCATTTGTGGAACGAGATGCAACAGGGCCAGGAATGTTGCGTTAGAGCGAAAATTGATTATCAATCGGCTAATGGTTGTTTACGAGATCCAACAATATATAGATGTAAACCGGAACCTCACCCACGAACTGGAACGAAGTACAAAGTCTACCCGACGTATGATTTTGCTTGTCCCATCGTTGATGTTGTCGAGAATGTCACACATACTTTACGTACAACGGAATATCACGACAGAGACGCTCAGTTTTATTGGATAATAGATGCTCTAGGATTGAGACGTCCTTATATATGGGAATACTCGCGCTTAAATATGACTAACACGGTTTTGTCAAAGCGAAAGTTAACTTGGTTCGTCGAACAGGGCTTGGTAGATGGCTGGGATGATCCTCGTTTTCCTACGGTGCGTGGCATTTTGAGAAGAGGAATGACAGTCGAGGGATTGAAGCAATTTATCATTGCTCAAGGTAGCTCGAGATCTGTCGTTTTTATGGAATGGGATAAGATATGGTCATTTAACAAGAAAGTCATTGATCCGATCGCTACTAGGTGCTCATCATAATTCGTACGATTTCTTTTTGTTAATAATATTCATACAAATCATGTTGATCATATATTTTTAGATATACTGCCTTAGACCACGATAAGCTTGTACCTGTGCATATAGATGATGCAAAAGAAGAATGGTTAACTGTTCAAAATCACCCGAAAGATCTATCGAAAGGCACCAAACAGGTTTTAGTGAGTTCGCAAGTTTACATAGAAAAGGACGATGCAGACATGTTAGTGGAGGGAGAGAATGCTATTTTCATCAATTGGGGCAACATATTAATAACAAAAATTGAAAAGGAGAATGGTAGTACGAAGCGAGTAACGGGACGATTGAATTTGGATAACAAAGATTACAAGAACAAATTAAAAGTCACATGGTTAGCGATACCTTCTGATAAAAATAATATAGATAAAGCTAATTCGATCCCATGTTATGCCGTTTACTTTGATCATATTATAAGCAAACCTGTATTGGCAAAGGATGATAATTTCAAAGATTTCATTGCGAAGAATACTAGAGTAAGAATTCATCTTCTCGTGATTATTTAATGAGAAGTTAAACAAGTGTGTAATTGTGCTAAATATTCTAGGTGGAAGTACCGATGCTTGGAGAAGTGGAATTGAAACGTGTGAAAAAAGGAGAGATAATTCAGTTACAAAGAAAAGGATTTTTCCGATGCGATGTACCTTATGCTCCTGTTAGCCCATTTTCTTCTAGGGAACAGCCTTTAATTCTGTTTCATATTCCAGATGGTCATATGACAAAGCCTGCATCTGTTAATATTACATCGCCCGTTAAACAAGTTTCGTCTGAAAATGTACGCGTCTTATTATATCTCTGTTCACATCCATATAATTATATATAACTTCTTATTATTTTAGAATGCAAACGAAGATGCAAACTCAATTAATGAAAAGATTACTGCACAAGGAGAGAAGGTGCGTTCATTGAAATCTCAAAAGGCAGATAAAGCTGCAATCGATGCAGAAGTAAAGATTCTTCTTGATTTAAAAGCTAAATACAAAGCCGTCACCGGTACAGATTGGAAACCGGGCACAGTTGCGAGTAAACCATCGCAAGCGTTGGTGGTTAAAGAAGATAAAATATCAAAAGATATTACAGAACAGGAAAATAAAATTAAGGAATTACAATCGAAAATAAATCAAGAAATACAACGGCTTTCAAATTTGAAGTTGGAATATAAAAAGAAGACTGGCACAGATTGGAATGCAGTTGTCCCTCAAAATGCAATGCAAAATGATGCATCTACGGAGTTGCGAGCTGAGAAGTTGTTTAGTGAAATTCAAAATCAAGGAGATAAAATAAGACAATTAAAAAGTACGAAAGCTAAGAAAGATATTATTGACGAAGAAGTTAAGAAGCTCTTAGCTTTAAAGTCAGAGTACAAATCTGCTACAGGTCGGGATTGGAATCCATCTAACACGCCAAGCGCGACCACTAGCATAATAACAGATCCTGAAATGATATCTGAAGAAATTCAGAAACAAGGAGATAAAGTGAGAGAATTAAAGAGCTCGAAAGCAGAGAAAGTTGTTATCGACGAAGAAGTGAAGAAACTCTTAACTTTAAAGTCA
>SHCU01000599.1:35292-48705 GCA_004307685.1 Ceratina australensis | reverse complement strand
GTCGTGCTGCTTGCTTTACTCTATCTCCGTATAATGATAATTCGATAAGTATAATGTATAGCATAATAATAATTCGAACTATTGAACTGAGATCTTAACGATGCTGTGACGTACGACTGATTCGTAAGGAGCTTCGTCCAGAAGTGGAAGGAGTGAGCTCGTGATCTTTCGGTAACTCATCGTTACGTAACGAGATCCGCGTGTGTCAGTATTGAGTCCATTATCGATCTATGGATCGGTAATCGCCCAAAGGACTGGTCCTTTCGACGGTTACACTGTATATATTATTCTGTTACGAAATGTACCTTTAAAATCTTTGCGACACACCTGTTGTGTCGGCGAGCAAAAATACCGGAATTAATAAATTCCAAATCGTAGAATTCCATGGTAGACGCGAGGTTACTTAATTATGACGATAACATCGAAATTTATCGCGTTCAGTCCATGAACAGTCCGCCCCGGTTGCTTTCGAATGCCACCGGGACTCGGTCATACGGCAAACATGTTTGCGCAATGGCAACGGATGCTCGGAAGTGTCATTAACGTGCACGTGGCACGCGACATCGCGTAACAAAGTATTCGTTCTAGCGATGAGCTCGTTGTCATCGATTGGGTCTATCATCGAAGTGTTCATAGACGTAACACTAATTGCTTTACTAATTGCTTATCTCATGGAACAGTTTAATCGTATTCAAGAAATTAGGTAAAACATTTGATTCGTTTTAACAATTATTTCAGAATGCGAATATGCATTTTCGTTTAAACGGGAAGCGTAAAAATCTTATCCTGTTATTCATTCGATTATTTGCGGGTAACTTCTAACGCTCGGTTAACATCCCATCGAAGTTGAAACCCTTGGAAACTGGATCGCGGCTCGTTCAAATTTCATCGAGGCACTTGGTTGCAGCGACACGAAGCGACGCGCGACCGCGTTTCCGGCTGATATTTTCCGCGGTTATCCGGCGTAGATCGCTTTGATTAGCGGCGCGGATTATTGGCGCCACGATGCATTTAGGTAATAAACTTGGGATATTCCCATCGGCGCTTCCCGCGGATATGTACGTAAATATTGAACGAAGCTCGCGCCTAATCATCTCCCGCGACAGGCTCGACGTTTCACAGTTTTGTCTCGTTAGGAATTTTTCGGTTTGTTTAACTTCCCCCTCGTTTTATTTTTTAGCTTCGTTCGCATCATTTTCCCATTGACAGGGTATTTACGGTTGCAACCGAGAAAAAATGTCGGATTAAACTCTTGCGAGTCGCTTGTGAAAAATCAATAGCAAAAATAGTAGAAGTAGTAGTGTTCTTTATTTCTCTCCCGAGAGGGTGTTTAAGCATCGCCCGTATCACCACACGATCACACACTTGACGCTAATAAAATGTGTACATTATTTTTTATTATATTTATTCAATTATTTATACAATATTCTCTGCTATCTTTCTCACTTGAAACAGGCCACCGGAATAACTCGGCTGTTATTGGTGATGCAAAAAAATGCATCAGGCTAAAATTGTTTGGTATCTTGGGGTTGATTACCCGATGTTACTAGTTTTTTTAAAGGTGAAAGCATCAAGAAGATGATCTTTAACAAGGATCACAAGGGAATGACATTTCCAATACGTGTTTTATTCGATTTGAAATTACTATTATCATTATTTATATTTAATTACTCTATTTCCTGGTCATGGAAAAGCGTGCCATCTGGAAAATTCAGGGGAGCAGAAGTTTCGCGTGTGAAACGTAGTCGTTCCAGGGGATCGGTCGATTCTATTACTATTACGATTTTTCCTGAGGACGGCCGCGTGCACCCTTGGTCTAATTTCAGGGCGAACCTAATATCTTCCGCTAAGTTAACCGTGTTTCGTGGGGACTTTGCCCCTGCGAAATACCCGCGAGAACCGTGGCGGGGCAAGACGAAACGGGGGTGTCGTAAAGACGCGACGCAGGGGTAACAGCCCCTAAACGTTACCCCGGCCACTTAATCGAGGGTCGTGCCATGTTTCCCTCGACGATACTTGCCTCCATGTAGTAAAAATACGACCGGGCGACGTACATTTTTTCGACAAAAATATTTGGCACACTGCGATTAGTCGATAAACCGTCCGCATTGTCTTGATTGTTTTTCTAAATGAATTTTTTTACGCTGAAAGAAGAAACTCGTTCCGGGAACAGAGATCGAATTTAACGAAAGCTAATAACGTGCAGCTACTTCGTCTCTTCGGTTTACGCAGATTTCAGTGCATTCGTTTTAGCATTGTGTCCAATGTTTTGTTCCATGCAATGCTTTACACAGTTTTCTTCCATTGTTCAATTTACTTGTTTCGAATGGATATTTCGTATTTTGTTTGATAAAGGTTCGAAACGATTCGTAAAAATCGCAGGTGTATACCCATTTATTGAACGATGAATTAATACTCGTTCGTCTCTTAATATTTTCGTAAATCATAAACGTGAAATACCGAGTTGCGAAAAGCGCAGTTGTTTTAACGGTATTTACGTTTATTGCATACGCTACAGTTGAAATTTACATTATGCGCCGACCAATTGGCCGCTGTTTCCTCGTTGCACCTAAACGAATATTAAACAAATTTCAATGCGGACTCTGATAAACGCTTATTTCTCGAATAAATAATAGCATCGAGAAAAATAAATAAATGCCCGAGGGAATGAATCTGTCCATTTTACTTTAAGTTTGTTTAAATGAAAAAATAGGGTTAGCAGAGTTAATTTTGCTTGTCATCTCTCTCTGTACCGATAAATAAGTGTCAAACAGACGGAAAGGACATAGAAAACGTTGCTGAGCTGAAAATCACATCGCGGTTAACGCGGTAAGGGTCGTTGTTTTGAGAATCATTGGGAACAAATTCATCGAAAATGTGAAATAATAATGGGGGTTTGCCCGTTCAGTTCACGATAAACGGTACTTTCGTTTCCAGTCACTTGAATATGCAAATTTGCCCGAATGAATTTAATTACGTGAAATTTATGCATTCCTTTTCATGCATGAATGGAAGCGCATTCCACGCAGTCACAGATTCGCGCTGGAAATTCTGTTCTTGATTCACGTTGCTTATTCCCAATAAATAATTACCAATTTCCACCAAAATTTTATTTACCAAATAAAATTACCAAATTCGATAACTACAAAAAATAAAAAAAACACATATTTTAGAAATTTCAATGGGAATACCTTAAAAAAATTTAATTGTATTCAAATCATAATAATCGCGTTAATTTTCCAATTATTATTTCCTATATCTATTAATCATTTCATATTCCACGGAGTTGTGGAACCGTTGGAATTTATCGTGAAACGTCGAAATGGAAAGTTCGTAGGTACGGAAGAGAATTCGTCGCGAGCGGCGTGGCTGTTCTTCCTCTTAGGAAATGTCAGGTGGCCCGCCATTCGCAATATTTATGGGAATTACATCCCGGAAACTTTTGATAGCTGTTCAAAAGCCTGGTCCTCCTTCCAGCTCGCGATCCGGCGTAAAAGCGGCTCGGAAGCGGTTTAACGTTTGCGCTTAGTTCCACGGTAAGTAGAACGAGTACGCGATGCGTCAGGCGCGACTGCAGATTGCACGGGCGCGAGGGTAATAGCTCTGAAATAACTCCGCCCTCGAGTATGCGAACAAACCAATAATTAATTATATTTATTCACGTAGAATCAACTGAATTGTAAGAATCTTTTGCGGAATGGTAGAAGTCGAGAAGAACAAATGAAATGACGTGCATACTTTTATGTCAAACGTGTCGTCGCATCGCATGAAACGTTGTCGTTCAATAAAATCGGAAAGTCTTACCCGGATTACGCGAGTTTACTGTATATTAGGTCATTAAGTATGAAACGTCCGATTTGAGACCGAAAGTTCGTAATCGGACATTTAGGCTTAATGGCCTAATATATACTGTACGAAATTATTGTTAATTTTTTCTACAATCTTTCAATTAATGTATGTACATGAATTTTGTTTTATAAACCAAGCGGCAACCCTGAATCGACTGTCGAGTGCAAAGGGTTAATACTGACGTGTATAGGAATGAACTTGACGGACTGTCAATTTTTAATTTAAATTGAAAATCTTCGATTTCAATTCGTAAAATAAAAATATGAATCCCTGATTTAGTTCGTTGAATCGTGTGATTTAATCAGCGGGCTATAAATTAAATGCAAGGCACTGTAGATACAAATCGAATCGCAATTACTCTTCGGGGTCCTAATCAACGTATCGGTACGATTGTCAAACAAATTTTCGAAGCAACAAACAAAATTGTTGATTATTTTGTTTTAACGCGTTGATTGCACTCTAGGAATTTATATAATAATTATTATTAGGTCATTAACCGTTTGAGTCGCAAGCAACGCTATCGCGCTGTTTATGTTTCATTAAAATCGCCCTCTAGCATTTGAGAATAAAGTTTAGATTTTGTCCTCTCGCACAGATTAACTATGCATGCATTTGTAATTTCATTTTTTATATATAGAATACGTCTTGCAATTAACTAAAATAAAATAAGTAATAGACTAAGCAAAGAAAAACGGAGAATCTTTGAAGCGCTATAGCGCTTTTGGTTTTTGGTTTGGTTTTTTCAATAATGTTTTAAAAAAACCTCCGGGACTCAACAGTTAAGTACGAAACGTCCGAATTGAGACCGAAAATTCGTAAAGTAATCGGGCATGTCATACTTAATGACCTAATATAAAAGAAAGTTTATGCACGCCGCGCAAGTAGTATAAGTGCGCGAAGTCAGGCGCAATTACGGTGATTGCGGACAGGATAATTGCTGAGATTCACTTAGGGGCACGATAACCTGTTGGACTCGCGGAAGAGGCATCACGCCAAGCCTCATACCACGTGTCGTTAATATCGAGAACTTTTCGTTACTATCAATGACGCATCAGTGATTTTTTAATGATTTCAGCGAACCAATTAAAAATGGTTACATCTCCATGGAACCTTGATTCTCAATAGAAACAAAAGATCGTCTCGAATGGAATAGAGCCCGAACCATGTAGCGTACTTTTGTACGAACGGAACAACGAAGAGGTTCGTAGCGGTACTTGCAGAAGTATTTATTTTTCCCCGGCACGATATACAATTTTTCCACATCGTTATTCCGTTCCATGCATGCATTTCCGCCTTTAAATCTGGCTTCGCTCGTTAACCATACTGAAAAGTATACATCCGCTTTTTCTTTGACCATCCGCCTTCGTCTTTTGTGTCATGTAAAAAAAAATCTTCGTTCTCCAATTCGTATCCCCGACGACCTCTTCCTGGTATAAAATAAATCACGTTCCAATTTACAGATAGAAAAATATCCAACAGAATTTTAATGTCATTCGTTCGCGAAGAGCAATTAAATAAAATTAATCGCATAGACGGATCGCGTGTAATAAAATTTGTGAAAAATATATTCATCTCCTTTTACGCTTAAACGCGATAAGGATCAACGAACGGTGTCGAGGATAAAAACCTAGAAGCCGAAGCAAGGAGGCGTTAAAACGCGAACACTGTTTTGTGAAATCGACCTCGGACAAAATTTGATAAGGGGACAGCGGGAGAGGGGAAAGTGGAGGCGGAAAACAGGAAACAGATTAATCCCTATTCCCGTTTTGTACGGGAAAGTTTCAGTGTCTCGAATAAGAGACTCGTGATAGCATCAGCTGCCAAAGATTCTTCTCCGGAGCGAAACTTTCGGTCTCTCGGCGAACAGGAAAAGGATAAAGGATAGCGACGTCGGATTCAAGAGCATCCGCTTTTTGCCGAGTCGTTTTGTCACTTTAAACGCTCGCTTTTCTATCATTTTATTCATTTGTATTCTTATAATGTGCAATAAAAAATCATGAATTAATTGAAATAGAATTTGTACGATTAAAACGTAAGATATAAAATGTTTGAATGTATGCATCCGGTTATGAAAGTGCTTAGCCCGTATGATCAGTTTTATAGCGTTTTTATATGGCTCAGAAAATATTGGAGTTACTAATAAGAACGAAGGGATTGCTCATCGCGTATTGGTCACCGGCCTCTAGTTCATCACTCGGTTGATTTCGTCGGACGCCGTTCATCAAATAAAAGGAATAAAACGAGGCCAACGGAGCATGTAGAAGTGTCTCGACCTGAGGTCCAACGCGACGCGTCTCGTCCACTTTATTGCTCAATAATTCGCGAAGAAAGCACTGCGAGAGCACTCCGTTGGCTCTATTTGTTAATGGCCGTAAAATCGAGCAAAGGAACGGCGCTGTGTCCCGAGGGAGTACCATAAACATGCAGTTTCCGAGGACAATTGCCGATCTATTAGTCGACCGTACGCTCGCCGTCTTTCTTTTTACAAGCGAAACGCGATTTACCAACGTGATTTTATTGCCTCTTCCTCGAGGCTTCCCTCGGTCATCACATGGTGATTCTGAGAAAGAAACTACACGATCTCTGGCTCGCACGGTATTCAGACGACGTAATTGTTGCAGTAGTGGTAAATTTCGACTACAGTTTAAATCCAGTGGGAATCTTCTAAGGAAATTGGTAGTAAAGCTAGAAGTTCTACGATGAAATCATTTTATTACCGGATAGTTGGTATAGTTATTTTTAAGAGGAAAAGTATAAACTCAGTATGATGGTAAGTCGATTTTCAAACACCCTAAATTAACCCTTTGCACTCGAGAATTCTTTCTCCAAATAAATATCCACTGAATTTTGTCTACGTAACAATTATTTCATATTATATAATTATTCATTATTATATGAATTTATTGATCAATTTTTGTCAAATATAATATCAATACAAACACAAACATCAATACGTGCATACATTTTATAGTAATCAAATTTAATTTAATCAATGATATATATTTCATTTTATAAAACGTCCGGCTACTGTGAGACGCCTCTCGAGTGCAAAGGGCTAAGTGTTAAGGGTAAATCGTTACACCTCGACGAGAGTTAACGGCCAGAGTCTAGAGAAAAGATGAATTTCTATTTACTTTCTTCGTCGAATCTGCGATAAGGGTGGCGAACATTTGACACGAAGAATTTTAATTAAAAATGGTACGATCGGGAAACGACTTGCGCATCAGAAAGAAAGTAGGAAAGATAAAGTAAAAGGGAATCGCATCGTCGGGTAAGAAACTTTCCCGACCGAGTGTCCAGTATCCGAGGAACTTTTTTCAAAGACATCTGTCAAGAACGATCTCGCAGCCAGCGCGATTCACAGCCGAGTAATTCGTGCGATTATAAAGCCTCGATCTCCACGACCTAAGACTCCGAAGGGGGTCGGGAACTCGGCCACGGTGGAGACGGAGACGGAGAGAGAAAAGCGGGAGGAGTTCCTCGCGCAGAAAGGAAATTGCCTTTTTATAGGTACGCGCGCGGGGGGGTTCGGGTGGCGCGCGTCGCCTAACCGAGAAGAGAGAACGATGGCTTTATATCGAGGGCCATCACCGTGTAGGCGTCGCTTCGGCCGCGATTCCAGGGTATCGATTCTCCCCCGGGTCCGCGCGCGGACCGGAGAATATTTCTTTATCGGTTTTATTATCTGCCTCCTTTTCATGGCTCTTTCGAATGGACGCCGAGACGCGAAGAATGGAGATCGCCCCGCGCCCGAGATGCACATTCGCCGTTCACCCCCTACTCCTCCTTTTCCTTCGATTTCCCGCCGCCTAGAAACCCATTCAACGCCGCTCGACCGAACTTTCCACCGAGGAGTATATATATTTTTCTTACCCCGCGACGCTATCAACGGTGATTTTTCATTTACCTCGACGCGGTACAAGACGACCGGGAGGTTATTATTTCCAGGAAAATCGAATTCGTTGTTATTGTTTCCCTTTTTGCCCGCGCTATTCCCCTGCCCTGTTTAATGATGATGGATCGCGTCACGCGGCAAGCTGGCGACTCCACTGCCACGCTTTCCTTCCGCTTAGAAATAAGATAAAATCTCTACCGTGTTTTCCTATCATTTTTACGCAACGAAATAAACACAATAAAACGCGTATATTTTTTTTTATGCTTAGTCAAGTACCGGTTAATTAATAATTTCCCTCGTAGGAAAGTTCATTGTTGCAAAGGGACAACTAGCCCGAACGCAGCGCGAGGAATAATGAGATGGATTCAACGAGAATATGTAAAATTTAGACAGTATTGTTTCTGTTTGTAAAAACGACGATTTTCAACGCGCTCGTGGTTAACCAGCGCGCGGCAACGTCTGATTCCGAGCGTGAGCACATCCGAAAAGTACTGAAATTTTGGTTGAATTCCGTTGCGATCGGGGCCAGTGTGTTCCGAGGCGCAGCGGCAAATTGTTATTACCGGCTGGCACGGTAACAATGCTCGTTAAGGTCCTAACGAAATTTTCAAACTAATTGGCAAACTTCTTGACTCGATGACCCAACCGGTTTATTATATCACATAATTACACGGAGAGTTACCGGGCGGCGACGCGAGCTCCACGCGGCTAAGAACTATGTTCCGAAACAACGTGTCCGAGCGGGCTGATCTCGCGTCGCAGGAATATCTGCGACCCGTTCGGCAGGAAAAATTTCCCGTCCCTCGGGAGAAACGGTTCCCGCCCCTCCTGATATCGACGCGATGCCGATCGATACCGGCAGATGGGACAGAACAATTTTTTATGATCCTAACTGCGTGCTATCCTCGGTTTTATTATAAAAGCTTCCTATTCGCACGTACTTACTCGACCTGACGTTTTTTCTTTTTTTTTTCTTTCACCCGCTTTACGAGGCTTTTGCCGCGAGCCCGCGTCTAGACGCCCTTTTAGATCTATAAAAAACGTGACACGTCGAGTCACATGAAATAAGCTGGTGTGTCTTCGAGCGATATATCAAATATTAACATCTCCCACCGTTGCCATTAATCAGACTTATAGCACTCGACCGCAAAAGGTTAATGATTACACCGTGTTACACTGTACGTCTAATTACTGTCTATTCTCGTTGTCAAAAGTTTAACTGTCATTATAGATCTTAGACATTCTCGCGACTTTGAAATAAAATAGCGAAATTGATTTCTAGGTATTTTTATCCGTGAGAAGCACATCACGTCGCTACCGGAGCAAGCATGCGAGCAGCGGTTGAACCGGGAAGTACGTCGATCAGTTTCCGCGGGCCATAAAAAGCGTGCGCAATAAAGAATAGAAATTTAATTCCGGGTGGAATGAATCTTCCTGAAATGTGATTCTACCGGGACAACAGGTCCCCATCTCGCGAGGTAACGGCTTTGTACCGCGCGGCGGCGCGGAAATGAACTCAGACAGCTAAACACAAATTAAAGGAGCCCCGTGGCCAGATTATTTCCGACTTTAGGCGTTGGTTCGCGCGCGGCGTGCAGCCGTTATCGACCGTAAGACGAGACGGCCGGGAGAGGAGAAATTCTACGGCGGATGCCAGTTTCTGGACCCGCCAGCCACCCTTCGCCTTCCTTCTTGTAGCAGTTTCCTCCCTTCTTCAAAGGGACACCCCAATCAGCTCGCACGCAAACAGCTTCGGGCCTGGCTTCCTCTCCTCTACCCCATTTTCCACCCGTCCCTCATTTCCACCCTCGCTTCCCACCAACCAACATTTTTCCGTCCAGCTGTTCGCTCGACCTCTCGGTTAGATTCATTTATTGAGATACACCCGGATGCTAGGTCCCTTCTTGTTCAAAACTGTTATGGCTACAGATGTGACTGCTACTATGAAACCGTTCGGGTTTTTTTTTTATAAAGAATATTGAAGAATAACTTGATAACAAGAAAAATAAATTTAAAAATCGAGATTCATTAATGCGTATGTACAATGCCTGATGGTGAATTGTAGCCAGCTCTTACTCGTATAAATTTTCCTTAGGAATACAAAATTCAAGATAGATGTAGATGTAAACGTGAAAATCATATAAGGATCCGAAAGCATTGATCCTGCACAAAAAATTGAAAAATTTATTATTCCTTTTGGATTTCGTCCCTCTAGGGAAAACTCAGACTAGTAGGAACTAGCGAGGATTAACTGTCGACGGTGTATCATTGAAAGTTAGTAAATAAATAAATTTGTCAGAGTACGTATTTGCTACTTTTTGTCAAATACTGTTACAATAAAAAATATTATTAAAAAGACAATACGTTATGTGTAACATTTCTCAGTGGCTCGATCGTTGCATCTTGTAGAGAATATCTGGTACATCTTGTCTGGCTAATGGGGAGGGACGGGCGGTAAATTAACTGTTGCCGGGACGACAGTCATTGCACCATCGATCCAATTGTCTCGGTATTGCCCGGACTGATCGTCCGGCAGATCCACCCACCGGTTCCCAGCAAGTTAAAGTGGTTTCGATGCTTACGAGCAACTTGCATCGACTAATTGTCCACTTGATCCGTTCTCAGCGGAACACGATACGCTATACTTCCGGGACACGGGCGTGTACACACGTATACCTAGAATCGCGCGCGTAATTTCATATAATCGATAGTCGAAACTTGTCGATGCAGTTACCGTTTGAGCAATTTTCAGCTGAGAAGACTTTATCAAGCCGAGTCGAGTCGACGTTATGCGGTTATCGAAGGAATCTGGAATCAATCGACTGCCTGGAATTAATCGATCCGAGAACGAGAGGGTAAAATGTAATAAATCCTATGCTCGATATTTCATTTAGAACTTCAGAAAAGATTAATGTTTTCTCAAATAAAGCCAACGATCGCCAACTATTATTTTCTGATATAGTTGAGCCAGAGGTTCAATTTCCTTCACCGCGTTCCGCGAATAAGGAGCGGAAAAATGTGAATTTCCTGCGACGGTAGCCAATTAATCCGAACTGAACCGAGTCTCGCTGGTAATATAATCCAGGGTCTTGGGATAATATCTCGGGCGTAGTGAATCTAAAGCAGGGAACTGATATTTCGGTGCGAGGCTAAACACCGGCGGGAAATGTAACCGGTATTATGGGGTTACAGCGCACGTTTCGGAGATCATCTTAGGAGCGGTGCACCTCGGGGGGAAACTGTAGCGAGCCGGCAGCCAGAGGAGGAACCCGAGCACAGAGACTGTTACTTTGCATTCGGATTTCCTACGTCCAATGAATTTCCTTAAATCTCGCTGAAGCCTGCTTGCTTACTTTCAATTCTCTTTTACGTTTCTCGTTCTCCTCTTGCTCGACGCGATAGCATCCATTCGAGGGAAGCGCTGCTGCGTATCGCTCGACGTTTAATTGAAATCTAACAGACAACGCCGCTTATATCGTATGAATTCTTCATAAACCGCATGTGAAGAATGACATAACGAAATAAATGAAGGTCCGCTTGAATTTGCGTTTCGCTTGAAATTTCATTTTTCATGATTATGCTAAACTGCCTTGCCGCGTCGCCCGCGAGCAGAGAAAAATGCGCTCCCCGGATTAACAAGTAGGTTGTAATCGCTTTGCGGAATACGTATCTAAGAATTAATACCCTTTTTGCTCTTTGTAGCGCGTTGCACTGAAATATCGCACAGGCTTCCGTTTTCTTGACTTTAATTAATATCCCCGGCGCAGGCAGCAGCCTCGGGAGAAGTGGGAGCAGCAGCAGCAGCAGCAGCAGCAGCCGCGACTCAACGGAGCAAACACGACACGCGTCGCGTCGCTACGAAACGACGGAGTTATTAATTAATTCGAAGCATCAACAGATAACAACGCGGCCGCGAAACTGCGCGACGCACTTGCAAATTGTTTAGCTAGTTAAAATTTATCGCATTTTACTTGCCACCGGTTATTAAGTGGAATTTCTAATCTCTCCTTTATACTTCGTTCGCATTACGCGAGAATGTGTTCCTAATTAATCCTCAATGGGCTTTTACAGTTTCGTTAATTATAGTTGCAATATACTAATAATAACAGCTTATTCGTACTTTGGACTTATAGTTATCGTGCAAGGTAACAAAGGAATTTGCTATTACATTTTTCTTTCCGCAATACCCTCACGGTTCCGTTTTTCGAATTTAACAAACGCATCGAAATAACAACAATTTCTTGGTGAAACTTCTCGGCGAACGTTTTAAAGTTTTGTTCGCACGATTGGAACACGTTTTTATTTTCACTTTTCTTCCTCCAGTTACAGCGAACTCGTATCTCTCTGCCAGACGTAGCTGAGCAATTGTCCTTGCACGAAGTATTGCTAGCCGATACTTCAAATATTCCTCACAGTTCGGAACAGTAAGTTCCTTAATATATTTATGTATCGAACGATACCTTCAGGAAAGTGCCCTCTCTCGATCTCGTCGAAATTGGCGAGCTATCAGCTTCTCCTTTGCGTTTTCTAGCTCATTGAATATTTCCTGCTGTTGTTCTCCCCCACATCTTGATATTACCCTAAGTTCGTTCCCTCTAATAGAATCTTGGCGAAAGATAATCCCTTCGATTTATCTTCACTTCGATCGTATAAAGACTGATTACGAAGAATAAATGAAGATTAAAGATGAGGCTATAAAAACTCGGTGTACGAGGAAAGGTACCGGGGTAACGAGTAGAATCGCTATTTAGAAGTTTCTATAGGGGCTAGAAACGTTCCTTCGGTTAATCCGAATAGAAGTTTGTTACGGTCCTTACAGATGTTGCGAACTTGTAAAGGCTACGAGTTTGATAAACACGCGGAAAACGATCGAAAGTTGCAGTTTAATAAGCTACCCGCTGCCACGCTATGAAACTATAAACGAAGATTCCAGTTTCCTCGAGCATGCCTGAATATTGGTTAACCCAGCTCGAATTTATTGTCACGACACGATATCACGCTACACCTGACGCGGCATCTAGGTATCAGAGAGTTCGGGAAAGTAAAGTCGAAAGTTTCACGGGAGCAACAGACTTCGCAGCTGATAAAGTTGACGTTGCTTCAGAAAGCGCTATCGTCGATTAGGTAATCCGATCGTTTAATAGCGCGTACTACAATCGCATTAAATTAATGCGTAATTGATATCACGAATATTACGGTTATACAACGAATCGTCACGTTACGTTATCCGGGGAATCGCAAACCGTAATCAGCAGAGGTTATCATTAGAGCGTTACCCGATCGAGGATCTGTTTGTCGGAAGTAACGAATTTTTTGTAGGCGTAGAAAAAGGTGAAAAAATAGTAATACGATGTATAAATAAATTGCAGGATTCATCGTATCAGATATTTATACCAAGCCTGGTAGTGATCTTCTCGTTTTATTTTCGGGTAGCAACGGGCATAAGGATTCCCGGCCAGTTCCCAAGCAGACGATTCATCATTCGCGTATTCCTAACCCTCCTCGGAGATCGAGATTTATAGCCGCGGAGCAAGACGCCTCGGTCTGAGTTATTGTTGCACGTGTCGCTGCATCTCGGTTTAGTCGGTTTAGCGGCGACGTTGCATAAGTTTTCCGCGAAGACTCGAATTGATATCTCACGGTCGACGATCAGGATTCCCCGGCTTCGA
>SHCU01000599.1:9406-30939 GCA_004307685.1 Ceratina australensis | reverse complement strand
TATCTCTATTATACAAACAAATATCCCAGATAAACAGATATTTAAAAAAAAAATCCAGTTATTGTTTATCCTCCTTTCTGAAAATTTCGTTTGAGCGACTGATACGATAGGAGTAACAGCGGAATGTTTATCGTGCCCTAAACCGCCAACTATTAACTAAGCGAGATGTGAAAATGAATGTAGAACCGTTGAATATTAATCTCTAACCTCGTTTCGCATCGGGTTGCGTTTATACACCGGGACACGGTGCATTCGACGAGAGAGAAACGAAACAGAAAAAAAAAGAACGAGAGAAATCTGGCTGGTCGCAGGCTGCAGTGTACCATGACATTTTTCAATTTTCCGTGTCCACGCGGTGGTTACATCGCATCGGGTAGGTACGTACGATATCCGTTGAAAAACGAGGGGAAAAAAAAACGAAAGAAAGACGATGTACACAAATCAACGGTTTACCGCGTATTTTCCTCGAGGCAAACCGGAGGTTACCCCGCCGCTATTCTTTCTCTCGCTTCCGTTTCCTTTTGCCTAGCGGCAGATCATTTATTTTCCATCTAACACCGGTTACTACCCGACCCGTTCGTTCTATCTCGTTTTCGTAACCTACCTCATCGGCTTCCATATCGCGCGTGTCGTATAATACTTAATGTTAAGGTAATTTCTTATTAATTATCCGGGTAATCAGGAGAAAGACGAATGTAAAAAGTTTCTTCGCAATTAATCATCGTACGATTATTGGAATTACTGTTTTCGTTTGGGTTGACTGGACAATTAGTATTCAATAATGAACATCGGTAATTAATTAGTAACGCACGTACCTTTGTTAGATACCGCGGAAATCAACTCATCATCTAACCCCAATTTCCTCGAAGTGTTCTTACCTGAAACAGAGTTAATAATAATTAAGAACGTGTGAAATAATAAGGGACGTTCAAGGGAGTAACGATTTACTTCTCATCGTACGTACATTTATTTTGGAAGCAACAATTCCAAAATTAACCTCTTTCACTCGAGAGATGGTAAAACAATTTTTATATAGGAAAATAATTGCGTTAATATGTTACTAATTAAATTAGCTTAGGTTAGATTAGGTTTTTTATTATTATAAAATGTATTAATTTATAGTAAATATAAATTAATAAAATTCATATATAAATATATTCGTTTAAAAGTTGTCGAAAGAGAAAATGAATAATAATGTTAAGAAAATTATTTTATATATACGAAATTCATCAAATATTCGTGGAAAAATTCTTCGAGTACAAAGGGTTGAAGATTAACCAAATGTGTGAAGTACCTGTTCAGGAATCGCATCAATCGACATCGCGCGTATTACAAAAATTATGCGACGGGTGACTTATTTCGCATAAAACTTTGGAATGCTGAAATCGCGCGGGAGGACGCGTTTCTACGTGCGTATTCTCTCGTTTCCGCTTGATTTGTTGGATATTCAGAGATTGCGATAAAATTTCTGAGGGGCGATCAGTTTCTGGAAGATCTTGCAGATCCTTGAATAGCTCGGAGTCCTTTGTTCGCGTCGTCGGTCCGAAATAATGGGCGTCTAACCGTACTGGCCGCCCGTTGGAATTCGAACATTCCTTGACCCGCCTCGCGAAATTCTATTGTTCCCTACGGGGTTCGATAATGCACGCGCGACATTCGCCAGGATAATTTCCGTCTCTCCTCTCTTCCCCCACGGTGGAGGAGGGGGCGAAGAAAAAAATTACGTTCTTGAAAATGTTCTTTGAACACCGCGTGAACCGTTTCTCTTTCGGGCAGGTTTAGGCCACATGTCGGTTTTTCTTCCGCCCCTTTCTCTCTGGTAAATCGTTTCGAAAACAGCGTGCAGCAAACTTGACTTAATTCCCACCCCGCTGAGATTTGTACGTAACCGTACCGTAGAATTCCTACAATGATTTCAAATGGGAATTCATTTTGTCATCATTTATGTCATAAATTGGACAGTACAATCTTTTAAGTTTAATTATTTTACAGAGTGGAAATGAAAATATTTAAAATTATATCAGAAGCCAGCAGCATTAATGCCAGATCGAGCACTGAGAAAAATGAGGCATATTGCCCCAATAGGGGACTCACACATAAGCAGTAGTGGGTCCGGAATAATTGTCCGAAGCTATACATTGACAGGAAACATTAAACTGGTGCCAACGTCGCTGAGATTCATATACCGCATAAAAATAAATCGCACGAAAAAAGTTGCACAAAAATAAAATCGCATACAAGAGGACCGAAACGAAAACAGGTCTTACTGTGCACGTAAATGAATAAAATTTGGAAGAACGAATAACTTGCATAGCAGAGGAAGCAATTACAGAGCTCGTTTGCCGTTGACAAGAATTACCCCCGTTACGAATCAATTCCCGCGTGTTACACCGGACGAGAGCGGGAATGAAAAAGCCCGATGTACGAGACGGTTGACGTCGTGGTAAGAGAAAATCTAAGAAAGTAAGCTGGTAGATACATTAGAGCGTTGACGAGCGACGGGACGGGGTTGGAGAATCGAGGAAACGTCAATCAGCCGGAAAACGTTTACGGATTGCCGTGGGAAAACGGTTGGAAATGAGCTCCGTTTCTATCGGCATCGTTGCACTCCCCGATTTCGCCCGTTCCTTTTCATTCCATCTCTGTACCACCTCCCCACCCACCCCTCCGACCTTCGATCACCACCCCGGTTTTCCCGGCGCACGCGTTTCTTTAGTCTTATTTCGCGTAACTGCTCCATTTATACTTCGTTCGTTTGCCTCCATAGAAATCCCTCGTTCCGGGCAGATAAAGTTTACCGTAGACCCGGCTCGCGGCGTGACGAGGAGATCGCCAGTAGCTTCGGATAAAAGGAACTCGGCGCTGGGTAAATCTTTCGGTGTTATTCGAATGCTCCTGTTTGATCGTCGTCGGATCGACGGTTTCGCGGCGACTCTTCCTTCCTCTATTCTCCATTCGAGCACAGTGTCCGACCGTTTCAAGATTCTTCAGTGAGAATTAAAATCAAAGCGCGGCTGGAACAGTCGAGTGTTTTACGGGCGAGAGCAAATGTGTTTAACGAAAGCGAGAAGAAGTGTCCGCCCGACAACTATGCTTTGTTCAGTCGTTACAAAATTAATCGTTAAATATGTGAGACCGTGGTAATTATAGATACGGTCTTAAACCCATGGCCTGTAACCACGAGTGAGACTCATGGTAGGAATTTCGGGCCGTAAGTAATAATCACGAATCTGACTAGTTGCCGAAACATAAACAAGACCAATCTTCCTGTTTAAAGTGGCCGCGTAGGCGAAAGGGATAACTTCTGCTATTATTAAAAATGTATAATCAGTAAGATCACAAGAAAAATTCGTATCGTCCTGACTGATAAGAAAAATGATTTAGCACAGTAAGAATTTGAGTAAGAATAAAAGAAGCGTATGAAATACAGTTCTTTACATACAATTTCCTACGACAAAGTAATATGGGCCATTCGGGGTTAACCAGGTAAACAGCACTGTGCGCGTGTAATCACGCTTTGTACCGTGGGAATGGAAAACAGCCGGCCAGGTCTTTACAACAGGGCGTAGTACGCGGTCTGCTGGTCTGTTGCGAAAATCTGTGCGCTTGTTCCCAGAGAATATTTTTTATGACTCGAAAGTTTTAAAACGGCGAAGAACTATCAAAATGCGTCCTGACAGCATGATTAAACCTTAATCTGTATTAATCAAACATATTCTGTTCGTAAAAATTACGAAACCTTCCAATCCCATTGTAATTAATCGAAACAACCGCCAGCCAGTTGTATCGCATACAATTTACGTTTGATATCATTTGCGTGATTCCCGTATACGTGTATACAGAGGTAAAATATTTCACTATGTTATGATAGAGGTAACAATTATAATTATAGACGGAAACTCTAATGTTTGTTAACGAAGTTGTTGATAGAAACTCTATTTGATAACGAATCTAATAAATTGAACTTGACGCAATTTCCACGAAAATTATTATCTACTGTAGTACTGTACTGTAGTATCTAAGAAACTATTGTCTACTGAAGTTATATTACTTTATGGGTAGACCGTGGTTTTTAGTTATCTATTTGAAAGTGGCCTAGGTCCATTTATTCTTAAATTGAGATAGTTAAATTAAATATATATCTATAGAATACCTATGCATATAATATTTATAAAATATATAAATACACAAGAGCTTAAGTGCACCTAAAATAGTACAATTTTAAATACCGATTAAAATAATAGCAATTATTAAGTGAATAATGCATTTCCTTACCAAAACTGGAGTTAAGCCAGCTTCAAATTAAACGACTCGTGTATGAGGAAATCGAACGTAGAAAAAAAAAACGCGAAGATTTTTATTATTTTTTCAAACACCAACTAGTCACGTTCTAGTTCCTTTTCGTTTCAGCTCTCGGGAACGTAAATCCTAATTAACTAACTGAACCAGCCGAATTGCTCTCCTCGCTAAAGTTCTGACACGATTCGTTTCGAATAAGTTCGAATAAGCTCGAAGATAAAATTTCATGGGGATAAAGCAGCGGGAGCTAGTGGAATGGAATAAGTTCTCGAAAAGATGGATATAAATACATAGAAAATTATGAGGGACGTAGAAAAGGTTATGAAAAATTTGGCAAACGTTCTCCCAGTGTTTTATCCAAGTATAAATGCTCTTCATTTAAATCGCAGAAATCTTGTTAAGACGATTCGGGGAAGGAGGATAATTTACAAAATAAAGTTGGCGTCGTGTTTTATATAATTTTTCAACCGAATTTTCTTTATAACACATTTAACATTTTTAATCCTTTGCACTCCAGAGGCGACTCATAGTCGCCACTTATTTTATAAACTAAAATATATATCAGATTAAATTAAGCTTGATTACTATAAATTTCGTGCACATATTAATTTAAAAATTGTAAAACACAAAAATGAACAATAGATTCATATAATATATCGTAATTATAACGATATAAAATAATTTTTATATAGGTCAGGTAACTTCAGTAGATATTTGGAGAAAAAAAATCCTCGAGTGCAAAGGGTTAATTTTAATTTATTAACACCTATAATCTTGTATAGAATTTCTGAGGACGAGCAATAAAAGTTAGTTGGTAGTAACGCTGTGACGAGATTAAAACACCGATATGGAATCACGGCATTGAGATTCCTGTTTGAAAAATTTCAGTCGCGTTTGTTGGGGTAGAGCATCGCGAATTCCGACGGCGTTCACGAACCGGTTCCTTCCTTTTTCATTTTCCCCGGCATGATTCTTCCGGACAGGCGTCGAAAAGGAAAATGCCGGAGTATAGATACCGGGTCGGTTCGAAGCGGCACAAAAATTGCACACGATGAAAGACGTGCGCTGCGGGAAGCTTTCACGGGGGCCAAGAAACCAAGAGAAAAAATGTGGGAAACCGCGAGAAAGGAAAATTGCTGACGATACGGCTCCGCCGCGGAACGGGAACATGTTAGCGAGCAACGAACCGTACGGCAAAAAGAGACCGAAAGGACCGAAGGGATGCAACTAAACGATCGCGATGCATCTAACGAAAGAGGGCTGAACGCTGCAACGTATGTTAGTTAAAAATTCACATCGGAGTTTTTAGCGAATAGACAATCTTAGAAATTTACTATTCGATGAGAGGCTTTCTTTGATTGCAGTAATAAGAAGTAAAAATAAATGAAAATTACGAAGTAAAAATTGGGAAAGAACAGAATGGGAGATCGAAATCATAGATATTAGTTAAGAATTAATAAGACAGGTTTAACATCGAAATAAAATATCTCACAAAATATTTGATAAAAGGTTTTCTTGGATTCCAGTGATAAGAAGTAAAAATAAATGAAAATTGCGAAGTAAAAATTAGGAAAGAACAGAATGGAAGATCGAAATCATAGATATTAGTTAAGAGTTAATAAGACAGGTTTAACACCGAAATAAAATGTCTCACAAAATATTTTATGGCAGGATTTCTTGGATTCTAATGATACGAGCTGAAAATTATAAAGGATGATCCACCGTACTCGAGAGGGTGACACGGGAGCAGGTTAGCCATTGGGCAAAACGTAAATATCCTCGAGTAAAAAAATCGCGAAAAACCAAGGAACACGGTCGGGTCCGGGCCGGTGATTAATTTCGGACAAGCTCCGTAGAACAGCCTTAATGGAACTGTCTGTCCGTACGTCACCGCATACCGCGCATCGTAGTTTACACCGGTTTGTCACCTGGAACGAGGTCCATTCTCCCGCTGAACCCACGAGAGTCGAGAATATACAGGGTGTCTCAGTAAATGTAAACTCTAAAGATAGATTATTTATATTAAGATGACAGCGTGTTAAAAAAACGATCAAGCGTTCTACTGGGTCGGTGAAAAGATTCTTGAATCACTCTAAATAAGAGTTTTACTCTAAAATTGCTAAATCAACCTACACGCCATGTTCTGGCCATCACTCATAATCGTAATTATTACTTATGGCTCAAAATTTTTACTACGAGAATTTAATTGATTATATTATACTCACCAGAATATTTAATCGATTTAACTTTCCTTGGTTCGATGAACATAAAAAATACTACTTGACCAATTGAAACGTTCGTTGGGAATTTGTCATAAAATAGCGCGAATTGGTATGGGCGAATGAGGTGTGCGAATGGGTGACGAATGATACAGTGTGATAGAGAGTAAATGGAATAAAAGCAAGAGTGCACCTTAGTTGGGGCCTTAGTAGCTCGAAGATTATTTAGAAGCAGAATAACGTATCAGGCGAAAGAGAGTGCGAGTTTTCGAAACATTATCATTTCTTATTTCACATATTAAACTAGTACATCCTGAGTTCAACTGTTAGTTTTCATTTGTCTTCTGCTAACATGTCATTTAATCATTGTTTCGGCGTACGAATGTAAGTTGCACGAAAATCGTGCTGGTGAACGCTGTTCGTGGACGTGAGTTGGCATGTACAGGTAGACAGGGTAACAGTGAAAAAGAGGAGGAAACAGGGGAAAAAAGGGCAGGTCCCTATTCAGAATTTACGTGGACGGATTCCAGCGACTGTCCGGATCAATTGGTCAGCGGCGGGTGGGTATTACTCGGTAGTACCGGCGGTAGTAGGGCGCAGCCGGGGATCAGAAAATTCGCTTGGAAATCCATAAATCTCAACCGGTTCTCGCGCGTGTACGCATCCGTTATTCGTCGCCGTACGACCTCTGTCAGCCGTCGTCCTCGGTTTTCTCCGTTACGCCCACTTCCCCATCCTCGTTTTTTTCCCCGAACACTGTAATCTTTTGCCTCCTTCTTCCTTCCTGTCTCTGTTACAACGCGATTGCACGGTAGCCCCGACCATTTTTTTTTCTCCCTTCACCGCTCGCTCCTCGCGTGTATTGTCATTGTCGTACGTTCCCCCTACGCGCCGCGCTGTTAGCGATTTTTCCATCCCTCGGCCGCCCCTTTGTGCGTCTCTACGAGTCGATCGCGATTCGGTCTCGATAATCGAACGCTTTCCCGTTTTTACCGGAGCATTTTCGCAGGAAAAATTGGACCTACCTACCACGAAAATCGATCGGACTTTTTGTTCGCGAAGTCAAGCGTAAAATACCTGGACCTATCGATTGATCTGACGGACTTCCAACAAGCTCGATGTCCCGATTATACACTTACGTCCAGGAAGATGTGAAAACGGTTTACTTCTCATTCGGAAGAAACTTAACTCTTGACCCATTCGTTCCACAAGTAATAATTAACACTAAACCTACCGTCAGATTTTACAGACAAGTATACTATATTGACATTTTTTACATTCCAATGTCTATTCAATGTTGGGATTGATATTTTAGTTTGACATCAAATTAAATTATGGTTACAATTTTAGCAATATGATAAAACCATTTGTGCTTTATTTTTATTGACGAATTTAAGAAGGGTCATTTGACCGTGGTAGGTTTAGTGTTAAATCTGAAAATTTTTATGATATTCATTGTTTGTATGTTGAATAATGCACGTGGGTAAGTAGGTGATTGCAGCGTTTTGCCATTTTAATGCCATAGGAATTTGGATTTTACTAGAGTCTACTGTATTCGAAATCACGACATTTATCAATGCATAAACGAATTACTGAACATCTCGAAACGTGATTATTCTCTTCTATCGGTAAACGATGTTTAAAAACGTTTGTATAATCTTCGCACGCGCGCGTGTTAAAACAAACACGTCGTCCGTCAGCAACGTCGTTTTTTGATTCCCACAATGCCATCACGATCCTGGCGACCTAATATTCCAAAAACAAACCGATGCAGAAAAAATCAAACGGGAAAAACGAAACGTCAGAGAAATAACCGAACAGTCAGTCTATAAATCCGTGTTTGTCAACGTCGAGGACGGCTAAAATCGAGAAAAACTCGATTGAAGGACGGGGTTGCATACCCGGCACGCAGGCACACTGTGCACGCGTGCGAACAGTCTGGCATTATAGGCCGGCGATTAAATGTTTGCCCATCTCGGATGCAAAACAGCCAGGGAAACGAAGTGCTGTTATCAGAGATTCGAGGCCTCGTTGAACGCGCTTATGTATCGATTATTAGATTTGAAAACGGCATTCTTCGCCGAAATTAACTTCCAGCTTATTGCCCGGCAGATATTTACCGATCGCCTTTACACGATTCCGACTCGCGAGCAACTCCTGTTTCACGCTTCGTTATGAATACGTGCTCGAAAGCTACTAAAAAATTAGTGGCAGGTATGACTACCAAAAATGAATACTTCGACGGATGAGGTATAAAGAATTTAATAAGAAGCGACGAACTCCAAGGAAAGGAAGCGATCAAGAATAATCGATTATAATGTATCAGCGGTGTGCATCTCGTCTGGAAAGTTTAAATTAAAATCCCAGCTAATAGAGCCAGTGATGATGAAAGTTCGGGCGAAAGGGAGGCCGTTTTATGCAAATTACGTTTACGCGTACGAATGCTATCGTCGCACCATCATAAATTTCATTCTGGCACCGTGCGCGGCTGATAGAATATAAACTCTAAACAAAGACTATGTGAAAGGTTTCCCCAAAAATGCATGTACATATGGGAGATACGGTTCGATGTACACATATATACATGTACGGTGAAAGAGGATAAACAGAGGCTTGGAAGCGAGCAGAATATTTGGAATAAGCTCGCCTCCAATGATTAATATCGTTTTATTTACATCCGAATGGAAATTAAACGAATCGACAGCTTTAACAAAGTTCGTTACGCTGACCGTAAACATAAAATCTCTTATCATTTAATCCAACAATTGTTGGCAGGTTAGTCGAGAAATAAATAAAACCCAGAGCAATTTTAAGAATGTGTAAAAATGTATTTTACAAAAAGGTGTAAGATATAAAGAGGTTTCAAAAGATTCCGTAGAAGAGATATTAGGTTACAAATACGGTATGTACTTTTCAAGGATTTTATTGCCGAGTTAAAAATGAATTTTCAACGTGACGTTAAGAAACGAGACGCAGGTACGCGCTTTCGCCAGGTAAGAACTTTCATCGCGTCTCTCTATACACTTTGAGAAAAGTCGTGGAACTTTTTTGAAAAGTGAAAGCGTGATTCAGTCGAGGAGGACTTCAGTTTGAGAGTTTCGCGCGCAAACAAGTTCTTTTAAACCAAATTTGTCAAAGAAGAATTTTGCGGTAATATCCGATCGGCGATAAAATGCCAGATATATTCACGACCACTTCTCACATTTCGAGTTGCATCGTACGCTCCCTCCCCTATCTCTATTTCTAAAAATAAATTGCATTCGCGAATCGTTGATCGCACCGTTTTGTACCCAAACGTTCTCCGCTGTTTAAATTAATCTTCAGCAACTCGCGAAGCGAAACAAACTGAGACTTTGTACTTCTACTAGCAACGAAAGCAAACGCAAGACATCGCCTGTAAACGGCAACTTTCGCGTGGCAACAAGAACCACACGAAATTATTCTCTTCCGTTAAACAGGACGCTGCTTCAACACGAGTACAACTTTTGAGATAAACAATTTCGGTTGAAACACGAGCAAGGATGCCAGTCAACTTCTTGCCGATATATGTTGGACGAAACGCGATTTTATGGAAATACTTCCTACACGGTGCGAAAGCATTAATCAATGCTAATAACCATTTGCATCAATCGACTATTTTTACCTATTACTGATCGCGTGAAGTAAAATATTTATACCAATATGAAATATATATTTCAAATACCGGTTTTCACAATAGTAACTTGGTGTACTAATTATATATTTCCTCAGCTCGTAATGATTCCAATTAATTTCTTCGAGCAACGCGAGTAATACATTTTATACAACATTTAGTAGTTCGTTATCTGTATCAGAAAATCCACAGGAATATTTTCATCTCAAAAGGATTTTCCGCGTTTCATCAGAAAAATCGGCTTACATCGACGAAGAATCCTTCCGCTGATGAACTGTTTTTACGTCGTTCACGGAAAGTTTGCGGCCTCGTCACGCGGGAAACATTCTGTTATACAGAATTCTTCACTCGACTCCCGATCATCGTTCATCCGCTTATCAGATATCCGATATTTATAATTTCAACTAGAGCCGCGGTACCGCGTTTAATGCTCCAGAGAAATCAAGCAAAAATACTTCAAATATCATAGTGAATCGGTTTAAAATATCCCGTAACGTTTCTGTATTTATATTTTGCGACATTCACCATCCCCCGAGCTGTTGAGGTTTCACAAAGTAAGAACGCTTTAATTATCAATGGGGCGATGTGATGAAACAACGGAGCGTACACGAACATTTTACGACAAAGTTTACCTGCAAATTTTTTCTACTTTTTACGAACCGATTATAGCGTTATCAGATCGGTTTTCCCGAAACGGTTACGATCTTGTCACGCGGCGGCAACTTTTCAAATCGAACGTCGGCAAGTTTATGTAAAACCTGCCACGCGCAATAACAAACGAGCAACATTCCAGGAAATTTAACGCAATTCCGGTAAACAATTACAGGTCGTAATCCGTAATAACGCGCGATAATAACGTAAAACAACAAATGTAACTCAGCGTGTACGGTGAAAACCGTGGATACGTGCCTTGAAACGGAAGAGGCTAATTAAATTGGCATCCCGAACGTTTTAAAATTTATCTGCACGGACGTCCATAAAGCCGTGTAAACTAATTATTGCAGGTAACGCGGGTCGGACAGTCGGAAAACAAAAGCGCGGTAGGGATTATAAAAAATAATCATCTCGAAATTCGTACGATGGAATTGACTCGCGTGTATATTGAATTTGAATCGAACAAAGCTCGAGCACTGTTGTTACAACGTATATCTGTACACGCGCTCGAACGATGTTAGATTCGAATTTATTATAAATATATAATATAATAAATCATAATTTTTCGCGCACGGAAGTCAATATTTCATTTGATGAGTTTCGCGATTATTAGTTTACAGTAAGACCTGTTTCCGTGCGGTCCTTTTTTATACGATTTTATTTTTGTGGGATTTGTTTCGTGCGATTTAGTTTTATGCGGTATATGATTCTCAGCGACGTTGGCACCAGTTTAACGTTTCCTATCAATGTACGTATACATGTTGTGGACGAACTCTGACTACGTGGTTTGCTTGACGACGATATATCTGGACTTCGCGACGCTCCGTTCGTTCGGTGAAAATATCATGATTAATATAACAATAAAATAATAATAAAAATATAATAATATATTAATACAATAGTTAATTAATATAATTTGAGCGACGAGTAGCAGCGAACTATTTAATGTACAATTTGAAAACTTCTCCGTGTATGTACAGTGTAGAATTAAATGTTTTTACAATTTTTCCAGGTCTAATTTAATCATTTAATTTAATTGATAGCATTTTCTCATATATTTCGTAAATAATTGATGTATTTTCTAAGTGCAACTTTTTTTTATGCGGCCCCTATCCATCGCACAAAAACAGATTTTACTGTATATACATAAAACACAGGGTGAGGTAATTAAAAATCAGCGGAAGGATCGACTGCTATTGGCGACAGGAGAGAATTCATGAAAATTATTTATATATCGTAAATGTAACATTAATAAAACGGAGGTAATTGTGTTCGACTTAATTTTCACCGGTCCGTTAGCTGTCGAAGTAATTAAGGATAGATTATATCGTATCGTGCCTGTGTGCACTGCAAGGCGTAATCGATCAGGCGACATCAATGGCCCTAGAGATGGCCAATTAACTAACGAACAAGTGATATTATAGGGATATAATGGAAAATCTAATGATTATTTGGGACGCGCCACTATTACGAAACTGATTCCACCCGTTCTTTGCCCGTTAATGAGTAGATTGCATCATTTGCCGACTAATGAGCGGGCAGAAAAAATGGTTGCATAAAGAGTGGCATCCCTTCGGTTCAGAGGAAGCCTATTTCTGTTCAGAACAAATTGTCACTCCACGTTTCATCGATTGATACTTCCCGTTACCGAGACCATCGATAATTTTTAATATGGTTCGTTCAATTCATTCATATGCCATTTAGTTACATCATTTATAATGATACTGTTACATAAAGAGATAACGTGTATTTAAATGTTATGGTAATATTCAAACGATAAGGGAAATTGTTTCCAGTATCGATTTTATTTGAAATACATGTTTTATCATTAATATATATATTATATTTAAATATTATATTTTTAATTAAATTTGCAGTCCAATAATTAGTACGAAAAATATACTGACTAAGGATGATAACGATTAAGACATGACGTAGAGAAATTAATTTTATGGAGTAGCAGTGAGAGAATTAAGGACTCCAAAGATTTCAGTGGTGCAAGTAGTATAGAGACTCACTGGTCAGACACAATTCTCACGAGAAGAGTGGCATCATTATTCAGCTTTAATGCTAAATGATTTTATCGGATGTTTGCATTAATAATTAATTTCTGCAAAGCAGTAAGAGAGATAGTAGAAAGATATCCGACAAATTTCACTAGTGTAAGTAGTATAGAGTGGCACCGGTCAGACAAATCTGACGAAAGGAGGAACTTCGTCGCTTTAATTTGTCGAGATCGCGTTGGAAAAGATAAAAGCTTATTTTAGCAATTTCTGAAATTGTCTGCACAGGGTCGGCTACGATATATGCATTAATAACTAATTTCTGTAAAGCGAGAGTAACAGCAGTGAGATATCTGAAAAATGTCAGTAACGTAAGTAGTATAGAGCGGCACTGGTCAGACAAATCTGACAAAAGGTGCAACTTCATCACTTTAATTTGTCGAGATCGCGTTCGAAAAGATAAAAGCTTATCTCAGCAATTTTTCAAATTGTCTGCACAGGATCCGGAACGATATTTGCATTGATAATTAATTCCTGTTAGGCAGTAGGGTGTACGGTGATTTGAATCGTTTCACGGTTTGAACTTCTCATTAGTAACTAACACAGTTTTCGACTTAGGGCCACGAACTCCCGATAAAGTTCGACGCCGCTCGGTCGTACCATCTGACGTCGGATTTCGTTTAGGGCAACGATCGCAGCCACCGCGTTTGCATCCAAGTTTCATCCCGGCGCGCACCGGGCGACGCGACGCGCCGAAGCCGAGGCGAAATTAATTATCCGTTATGCTAAGACGATACGAACCGATTCGCTCTAACGACACGTGAAACAGTAATATCGCTTGCGGGTACCTATCTGCAGAAATTAATTATGTGCGGCGCGGGTGCACGGTTTACGATTAAAACGCAGTTTGCTACGATCGGAAAACAAGCGTTGGAAAATCTCTTTGTCACGGTGATTGATAAATAACCGAATGTATAAAACCGTCGGAGTTGTGACTCTCGTCGTCGCAAATAAAATCACCGATTTTTCTCGTTGTATCTTGTTTTTTTATTTTTTATTTTTTTATCGCAAGGGATTACTGTATCGGTCGCAGGCAGTACTAAGTGCACCGAATTAATTTGGAACGGTGCTTGTCACCTCGTCACGAGCGGCTCTTTTTGTCCTGTCAGTACCAATGAGGGATCGTTGCACCGCAAATCGAAACGACGATATGACGCCGTCGGGACACAGATTGATGAGTCCGAGGCGTCATGTTGCGTTCGCCACCCACCCAGCTGGAAGCCTCTACGATGTGATTCGATATATCGACAACGATGTATCCCTGTTTCTTTCTTGCCCTCCCTCTCGCATCGCTCCGAGCTCTATCGCGCTCCTCTGCATTCTCTCGTCCCACCGGAATCTCGCGGAATTCTTCTACGATTCTCATCCGAATTTTAAAGTATGCGTAATTTTTTCGATCTATCTACGCGTATAGAGACTCTTACGTCGACTTGTGGCGCATTTTAACAATTTTCGCCTGATTTCGTATTAATGCATTCGTCAATGAAGAATTCGTCGTAGAATTCAATAGGGTAAATGCACGTTGAGCCGAGTCTCGTTTAGTATTTCTAAGAGTACGAGAGTAAATTAAAGAGAAGCGTTACTTTCAGTTATTGCCGAGCAATTCTCAAATCTCCGTTGCTCGGTAAAAGGAGCGCAACGCGGAAACAAGTTCGCAATTTGCGACACACTCTTAAAAGCTGGCCGTGTCCGCGAGGAAATAAAACGCTAGCCGTGAAGAAAAGCAGATTTTCTAGGCTGCTGCCCTAGATCCGGAAGATCATAACAACCAGCGCGGGATTCCGTGAATTTTCTTCCAAATTGGCCGAGAGGGAGTCAACGTTACCTACAATGCTGCTCTGCATTCAAAGACTTTCATATTTACGTCTACACCCAACGAGATATAATATCGCAACTTTTTTATCAATACGTACATCGTTGCATCAATTAAGCCTTTGACTGGTTAAAAAGAAACGATCTTGTAGAAATCATTTCAAATGAATAAATACACTTGCGAATTTATTTTATTTAACTAGATAACTGGATAGTAAAATCAACAGCCGATAGCTCTGCAATTGATTTGTGAGTATCAGCACTGCGTGAATACTGATCGAGGGGAGAAATTGGGGCAGATCAAACAGCGATGATCGATACAAATTATCAAATAACAATTATTACAACGATCACGTTGGCGTGTATATCTTACTTGTTAATTGCAGATCAAATATTCGCTTGTTGAAGGTTGGGTTACATCGGTATTAGATCTGGTCCGATTAATTGCGATCCGCATGTTCACTGATTGAAATTACTGGATACGGAATAGATTTCAATTCGAGTGACGAAACAAAAATAAAGTAGAGCCCAATTGGATACAATAATTGTACTAATATTCTATGGGTCATTTATTAAAATAAATATACAATATTATTTTCCTGTCAAATAATTTTGCAAAAATGGAATTTACAAATTGCCTTCACGCTGGAAGGAAGTCATAAGGAACGATGGACAATAAATCTTGTTAAATACATTAAAAAATCGCGTTATTTTCTTCCGTCTCATAAACGGACAGGTTTTCCCGGATAATTGGATGATTTCACATGCAACTTTGCTGTTCCGCTCGATTTCCAAAATAAACGCGGAGGACCGTTCGAGCAACAAATACCCGGCAAACTCGAGGCTCCCTGGCGCTGGAAAATACTGTATCCTGCATCTGGAATCGGGAATGATTTCGGTCAGGCAGGGCCGTAACAATGTCGCGAGACTCCCGCGTTCCGGTGGCGTAATACGTATCTGGGCGGTGTGCCAACACTCCCGGGAACAACGTTCGATCCGGTTCGCGCCGCCCCAGCTCGCCGCGAAACATTGACCTGGTTCGAGGAAAATTCCTCGGCCGAGGGGAAAGACGACGCGGTGTATCGAGGAAAACGCGGATGCCCCCGCATTAAACTTTTATCCTCGCGGTTATCGGGAGAAATATTAGCAGTCGTTTAGAAATTTGCTTGCAACATCGTCGGGAATCGTCCGCCGTTCATTCGAGTCGTTCCCGTTGCACGTCCCGTGGTTTTCGGAAATGCGGTACGAAATATTGCGCGTGCACGAACAGATACGAGCGCGGCTATTAATTTCTTGTTTTTTCATTCCATCAAGCGATGCCGTTTGAATATTTCATATTTTAACGGACAATAATTCGCGTCTCCGAACACTTTTAATACTCGGTAAATATCGCATGAATTTTTCTGACAATTCCCTGCCAGAATGTATTTGCAATATTTTAATCGAGAAATGTGATTGCGATGTCAACAGGCTTTTCCATTTCATTTTTATCTACGTCAATTGACGGTAAATACGCGAACTATGTACGGGAATCGAGAAAGTATACGCAGTTTATTTGTACACGTATGTACCAATCAGATCGAACGAGATTCAAATATTTCTGGCCGAACGTGCCGGCGCGAAGTGAAAGCTTAATCTTTTAATGAAACGAATTTATCAGTCCAGTTTCGCATCTCATTTGATATCATTCATTTCAACGTGATTGAAAGCATTTCGTCCGCGCCGACCAAAATTTGCATGTACTATACAATCCATCGTTCCGTGAAATGAACGTACCGATTCACCTCGGTATGTACGATTTTTATTCGCTTTCAACACTAATACACTTTCTTGCCGATCGAAATATATTTAAATTCTTCTCGTGTTCGTAACAGCTTTTTGTTTTGTTTTCAATTATTTAGAGGAGTATAAAACCGGGCTAGCCGTGATCACAAATTCTTATCTGCCAGATGAAAATGCATAGTTTTTTAAATAAAACTTATATCTATCAAAAAGTAAACCGTGATTTATCAACCAAAAAAAAAAAAATGCAGAGTTTGGCGTTTGCTGCTTTAATGAATTATTCCCAGTCCAGGAAACATTTTGGGACATCCATCAAACGAATCTTATCGGGCGGTCGCAGTCATAGCCACCGGGGGGAAGCAGTCGAACGCGATGAAAATAATTTCCCAAGCGTCGGACGATTTTCTATCGTCCTAAATCTCGACGTTTAATTCGCGCGAGAAAAAGGATCTAGGCGAGCTCGCGACCCGTGTAACGAGGGAAAAACGACGAAGATGATCGAGGGGTCGACTACCTCGACGAACCTTCGAAAAGGAGAGAGATAGACGACGGGAAAGGAGGAGAAAGAGCAAAACGACATTACTCTGCGCGGTGATGCAAAAACATCGTGGAATCGGCTTCGTTCCGGCACGTCTAGTCGCGTTAGTCGCGACGAAAGCTGCGCAAAAATACATGTTCGCTACCATCGATAAGTATTTTTTTCCTTTTCGGAAAGCACCGATTTATCAAAGAAAATATCTCTACGCGTGCCTCGCCGATTTGAACGGTGATCCTTTTCCGTATAACATAGTTCGTTTATTAAAATCCACGAATTATGATTCGTATTCTCCAAAAATTAATGTATTGTTAACTGCTGGACCGATACCAAATGTGTCTTGAATAAAATCGATAGACAATGATCGGGGGATAATGAAAATGATCTCGACGGCGCAAAGTTCACGTATGTAAGTATGCACATGCTGTTATTGGTACGTTAGCGTCGGAGCGTTGGCTCGATACGCTGCCTTTGGGAACACTGGAAGCGTTATTGAATCTTCGATCACGATTTCAGGAATGCAATATAACACGAAACTACCAACGTCTTTGGTTTACTGATGCACCGGTGATCAGAACGAATGTTATTTTTTCACTCTACCGTTCGATCAATTCGCTCTATGGTTTATTTTTATAATTTTTTGTAACCTCACGCGATTGACTTAAAATTGGTGAATTTCTTTTCGCAATGATCATTACGTCAAGCTTGTACGAGTCATTCATTTAATATTTGCTTGGTGGTGTGATTATTTTTATTGTCGAAATTCGATCCGCTGTCGGCAGCAAATCCAATTTATTCCTCCTCCGCGAAAGCCATACGCGACGGGCATATTATTTATATCCCGATTGTTCGTTGCGACTTGTTAAAATATAGGATGAGCAGATGAAATGCGTGCCGTTGACTGGAAACGATTGATTCGCGATACTTGTTTATGACGGTTTTACCCGGGGCTGCAGTTGTTATTGAAATATACTTAATCGATGCTCGCGGGCCATCGTTCGCTGCAGATCACCAATTGATTTTGCAACCGCAATTAAGCACGACCCTCCATGCTGTTCGATGATCATAAAACCATAATTCATAATTATTAAAATAATTGTGTCCCCATCGAAAATCAATTCTCTTTATAATGGCCTTAATCCTTTTTTTCAAGAGAAAATACAATTTACAACCGGGTTTCACGCGGTAATAAGGATTCGATAGATTCTGGAAAAACAAAATCAATCATTTCATCTGATGACGCAATTCCATAATTTCGATGCAACATGATTGCCTCGCTTTCGAATTAAAAGTTCTACAGGAGCGCTCAGGAAAATTCCGTACATGTATGTATACACGGTTACGCGATTCGTTAATAGATATAATGGTGTTAATTTTGATTAAAAATCATTACTCTCGTGTCAAGATCGAATTGAAGTATCTCTTAATTCCTAAGCAAACTTAATGTACGCATAATGACAACATTTCCTACACGCTCCATTGACTTCGGGGTCCAACAAGAAAAATAATTTTTCTTTTATTTCGAATCGTTCGGAAAATATAACATTGGAACCCGCAATATAGTTTTCAATTAAACGGAACATCGTCGATTTCGTTTAACCGCGACACCGAAAACAAGAAACGCTTCACAAACACGAATTTCTCGAATTCTGAACCGAGCTAATTGTGGCTACGTACCCAATCGTCGGCCAATTGAACGGTAGAATTGCGTTACCGTAATCGCACGGCACCCTTCGCCGTTCGTAAAGGCCTCAATCACCGCCGGTAATAAACTAGCTTTAATTTAAGCCGGTTAATATGCACGGGACGTATTTCCGTGGGACGCGCGACGCGTATGCATCTTTCGTAACATAGGTACCCATATGTGTAGGAACTTTGGTGCCCTTATGGGAGCAGCGCGTGCAAGATTACAGGGCGCGGGGTAACCGTTATTTAGCCGGCCTCTATAATTACGGGCAGGATGCGCGACCCTCCACCCTGCCGCTGCCCACCCTGTCGCGTTAACGCCGGCGCGCGACAGCTTTTGTATATGCGCTGATGTTCACAAGTTTTTAGGCGGTTCGCAAAATGCACGAGCCAGTGAACACCAAAGTAATCACCAGAACTATATTACGGGGCTGGAAAAACGAAATTTAAATCACTTCCCTCTGTTCGTCGAATATTAAATGTATTTTACTTCTAACATTCGATGTATGTACTTTTTACCGTTACGTCCATTATTTATACTATACACGAGTCGATGGGGCTTTAGCGAGTATATCTAAAAAATATAGCACGTGCGAGCGCAGGGTCAAGTAAAAAAACGTGAAAAATTGTCGAATATTCAATTCGTATGATTTCTGCATTTTTTTCGAGGTAAAATGTTTTCCATGAATTTGCGAAGATATTTCAAACATTTTGGATCGGATCGAATTTATTAATCGGGGAATACAACTATTTATAAAAATAGATATAAACAATGAACACCGGGTCATCTCTGATTGAAATTAAAAAATGGTAACGAAGCGCGATTGACGCTCGAGTGCAGGCTATCGGTAAAATTTCCCGTGGATTGGAAACGGGCGACGAGATAAAGGGCGCAATCAGAAATCGGCGATTTGGAATTCTTTTGTGTCATTGATAGCAGGGCAGCGGCGCGGCTATACGACTGGCCTCCCTTTCGCGGCCGATGCAGTTCGCATTTGAATTTAAATAACGCACCCTGTCGCCGAGCACACCCGGAAACTGGATATCCGAGCATGACAAGGTAGCCCTCGGCTATTTGCGCCTCGCTATAGCCCCCTTTGTATCAGTCGCTCCTAATATGACGGATTTGTAATTAACTTGGCTTAGAACCGTCGATGAACTACGTTCCTTTCACTGCACAAAGAGCACTACGCCCAGTTTTATCAATAAATTAATTATCCGTTCGTTTTAAGACTGAAATCAAGTAAAAGGAGATTAAGTATTTTATAGATTAAGGATATTCAGATTAACTTCCGTAGATTTTATTGAAACTATTTTTATGCAAATTATTGGAGCATGGTGATCACGATAGATTTTGACAGATAATATCGATGAACACGACACTGTACGATAGATTATTTCGTATAATATTAGCCATGAGAAAATGATTTCGAGGAGGAAAATAGATACCGTCGAACAATTTTTCCGAGAATATCGTGTATTTCATGTGAGATTGTTTAACCGGAGACATGGGATTAGAGTACACGAAGGAAATCCTTATTTTCCCGCGGAACGTAATTCGCCGGCCAGCTCCGACGAGTGAATCCCTTTACGAAACCGAACGACTCTTATACTTCCTGTTATACCTTAAAACTTTTAGATCCGAAACTATACCGACCCGCAATAATGCTCTTCCACCGTAACTGAATCTCTTCTAGACCAACACAGTTCTATTTGTCGTATATCCGACTGAAATATTTGTATTGGTAAGTATAAAAACAGAGTAGATGTGGATACTATCGCTGATGCGAGAGTTACCGCTATTTATTTTCATTATAAAATATTTGAAGTATGACTAATTATATTTAAAAGTGCATCATGTTTCTACTCCTAACTTTAAGATATTATATTTTACATGAGACTTTTATAATTGTACCGTCGTAAAACTCGATTTCATTTTTATATATTATCACGTGACTTGGAGAACGAAGCAATCTGCTAATTGTCTGAGATACTCGCCTATCAGACCGGAATGAAAAACTCTGGATGGGAGATTGAAATTTATGATCGACTAAACTGTTTCCGATTCGCCGATTCAAGAAAATCGTGGAAGAAGGAAAATTTATATCCTAGGTACTAACTGCTACGGGAATCGGATTTACAACTTAGCAACTGGCTGAGACGCATCGGCCCAAGAAATCCACTATCCTTTACCTCGCTCCGATCCTTCCACCCTCGCGGAAACCGTCTCTCGCAAACCATTCGAAATGCATCTTTAAACTCATCCATTTACAATCGTAAGATTCGACGATGAGTAAAGTTTCTTCGATATCCCATATCGGCCTGGGTTTCACAAATTGAAATAGATAATGCGAGTGCAAACACTTAATTTATCTATCCGACGAGAGGTATGATAATAACTTTTTGTAAGAAAGAACAGGAAGACCAGTTTAAAAATTTCTCTCTATTTTCTCTGTTCAGAGAAATTTGGGGATTAACGTATACAGGCGTTATAGAAACGAAAAATCCTTTTTTCTCAACGAGATTGTCCTTAATACCCCTTCGAATTAATAAAACGTCCCTGCTCGAATTAATTTGCACGGGCGGAATGGCTGGCTTTTAGCTCTCCAGATTTCAGTTTCGTATCTCGCCGTGTAACTGAATTAGCAATTGTGTCGCAGACTGCATTGAATTCGGCACGGCTGAGAGACCCCTTTCCTAACAATTTTCTTCCTTCTCGGTTTACAATATATCACATTAGTCTTTTTATCAGTTAACTGATTCTGATACGAGTGAATTATTTTATATGAATGGCGGCAAGTAACCGATGTTCAATCAAATTTAAAATACTT
>SHCU01000598.1:46479-58505 GCA_004307685.1 Ceratina australensis | reverse complement strand
GGCAAAAATCCTGCAACTCCATAGAAATGAACTAGCGGAACAAATCACGGCGCTTGTTTTCTAGTTAAGTCCGTTGCAATTTCAAAGCCGGATACTCGTTCACCTCGCCGGGTTCTCTTTCCCCGTGGGCTTCATTCGCATTCTCTTTCGGCAAGCGATACCACCCGGACCGCGCTCCCTTTTGCCGTAGTTGGAACGCCCGCAGCGAAATCGTGAAACGCGCCGCTGTAGCAACGACGAATTAGCTTTGTTACGGCATTACGGCGCGGCGCGGCCGGATACGATTCCGCGCCCTCTGCCGTCACCCCTCTTTGCTGGTTTTCGCGAAATTCGCGAACAACACCGGTAGGAGGAACCCCTCTTTGAAAAAAGAAAGCAACCGGAGAGATTTCACGATGGTAGGAAGGATGGAAGGAAGAGCCAAAGAGATCGACGAAGATCGGAAAAACAGCGATAGAGACGGAAGAGGTTAGGGAGCGGGAAACACCGGCGTAGATAGTTGGTCGCGCTGTGCCGCGCGGATTAAAGCGTAATTTCGTCGGCGGCTTATGCGACGCGTAATTGCATTGTTACATCCCTCTTACGTACGTAGAGGCGCACGGCGGCAGTCGCGGCGTTGCCGCCTTCGAAGGGACGTCGAAAACAACGACCACCGACGACGATACAACGCAACGGTCCCGGGTTTTAGGGAGAATTTGTGTAGTTGGATTGGATACGAAGTTCGAGCCCGTTGATGCCGCGCGTCACCACCATTCCCTATACCACATCCACGAGCCAATGCCGGAGTGGAATTAATTTTAAGTTTTAATGGAATGTATCGCGGAGCTCTCCTTTATGGGCCACCTTACTTCTGGTTGGCTCCCAGAAACCGAGAGAGCAACGTGACCAGCGCCGGGCCGGCCTTGGCCAGCCGCAGCAAGGATTCCATTATCGGGACAAACTTCGCCGAATATCTTCGACCGCGGACTCGGCGGCGGCGGCGGCCCCGCCGACCGACCGTCGCCGTCGTCGGTGGCGTGCCATCAAAGAGGTTAATTCGAGTTTCGGCCATGGTAATCGTGCGTGAATGCCACAATCAACGGTGCACCTCGGAGTTTAAACGGACGCACGTACCGCCGTCTCGCACCGTTCGACGAAGGCTACCTCGTCGGGCTGCCTTTCCAGCCTGGGATCGCGGAGGTCACAGGCCGGCGCATCGATTTAACGCGTTTTACGGATTTTTATTTTCCAGTTTCCCGTCGGTACCGCGCGCGGAAAGTAAACATCCCGACCGAGCTGAATTTTTGTTTGATTCGGATCGGCCCCACGTTCGATTGCAGGCTACATTAATCTGCAAATTGATGCGACGCTTACAACCGTTTCGATATCGCTACAATTTTTATTCCCCGTCGAATCGCGTGTCCGTTCTTCGAAAACAGTTTTTATCAAGTTTTATTGATACGATGAATCGGTTGATAAAGAACGCTGGCTTTCTGTTGTTTTTACGTTGAGACGATGTAAAAACTTGCCCGATCGCTAACTGGTCGGAACGTTTTATCGCGCACCGTATATCACGGAGAAAATTCCGTGAACGTAATCAAAGATTAACAAATGTAACAAAGCGTTGAATATAACCCGGTGTATCGTACGGTGTAGAATTATGTTTACGTTTCCGGAAACCAATGTTGTATGGTACGTTTGTTAATCGATTACTGTAATTGCGCGCTGGAAATTTATATAATTGTGCCCACTCGCCGCAAATACTCGACGAAATTAATTTGCTGCGATGCATTAAACACCGGTGAGATCATTTCGTGAATTTGTTACCTCAGCGGCATTAAAACAATATAATAAAAAACGATGAAAGTATTCTGAAAAAAGTATAAGAAGCGAAGCGAGATGCACGGTACTCATCGTTCCCGAGGCTTATTTCACTTTCTCGCAAGAAGTAATAACGTTGATATCAGTTAGAGTTGATAAAGCAACGGTTCATATCGATACCGAGGGAAACGTACTCCCTACGTTTGCCAACCTGTTCGACGAGGGGTCCCCGCGTCTCCGTTATATTCCTTTTCCGTCAGATTCGAGATGGTAATCTCCGTCTCCTTAACTGCATTGTCGAATGCCGCCGGGTATATTTATTCAATATCTTACACGCAATCGAGTTAGGATCAAACAATGACGCGCCGTACCGTCAGAAATTGTTGGCTCCGCTCCATCGCGGAATCGTTTCGTAGTTCTTGGATTCCGCGGGAATGCGATTTGCGTTAAATCGTACGAAAATGATCGCGAAGGGACCGAGAGGATCAATGAAATTATTTCATCTCAAGAACGTAAGACGTTCAGAGAGAGACTCGTGCAAATATCGCGAATAATAATAAACGTTCTGTTTTATCATTTAATTTGTACGGCTTCGGCACGGTTACATTCAGGACGGTCGAGGTTGTATCTATCCGGTTGATTTCGTTTGAAGGGCTCGCCCGACATACCCTCGGGTGCTTTCCATCAAAGTGTCACCCTCGGTGACAATGAAACGACTAGACTATTGAGTGCACGAAAGGCGCCAAGGGTGAATACCCGCCATAAAATATTGCGCGTAATGCGACGTGCATGCAATTTCCCTGCAGGATTCATTTTATTCGATACGCTTATTAATTTGCATCACGACCGACACGCTTTTATTCTTCACTGATTGACAGCTCCTCTAATCGTCAGATTAAAAAAACAGAAAGGATACATATAATATATTATGTTACGTATTTCAAAAACTGACGAACATATTTCGGGTTTGAAAATTCTGGAGCGTCCCTCTAACTTGAATTTTAAGTCGTCGATATTAGAATTTATCCGCGGCAAAGGAGAAGATAAAAGGGGCGGTAGACGGTTTTCCGTATCGTGACTGGTTAAAGGGTGTACCTTCTGTTTGAGATATTCAATGAATGTATCGATTCTTGAATAGGTATTCGCAATAGGGTCTCAAGGAATTTAATAATCCGGCATCGGCAACTTTCCGCGAGCCTCTTCTTTGCGGACGCTTACCAGTGCTCGGTAATATCGGTGAGGTTAATAATTCAATCGGACGCGAGTAATTGCTCGCGGAGTTTTAACGTCGTATCCAGTTTCACCGGTAGCTAGCTGCTACCCCGGCAACATTATTTTTGCAATGTTACCGGCAGGATTATTTGCAACTGCACAAAGAGACAGCGGTTCACGGTAATAGAACGTTATGCTCCGTTTCAATTTGTTATAGCGACAGGCCATTACGAAGTGAGACAGCTCGTAAAAATATAATCCTGGAAACGAGTACCTCTCTCTCTCTCTCGCTCTAGCTCCTACCCCCGGTTTGTATTTATTCCATAAAAGTTTTGATTGAATTTAAAGTCCGTGACATTCGAGACATCATTATTTTCCAAACTTTTCTACATCGCTGGCTGGATGGAAGGAGACGCGGGGAATAAAGTCTCGCAATAAGAAAGCATCTGGCTATTAAAGCAACGGAAATAAACGATCGTGTCGTGCCGAGCGCAGGACAGGGGCCAGGTCGACTTCGACGAATCGTTTTATCTCATTCGTCACGATTAAACGAGCCATTTACCGGCGTCGACTGCATCTCTCATCGATTCCCGTATCGCGGACTCGCGGGCTAACCAGATCAAACGACGTTCATCGATTCCGAGAGCTGCTTACATCTGCCCGTTTATCGAACGAACTTATGAGATCTGTCTACGAGCGACGTGCCGTCAGACCGGAAATCTCGACGTGTTTCCACGCGAATTTTCACGGAGCTACAAGTTTATTTTCGCTTCCGGGACAAAAGCGTAACTTATACTGTCCGCGTCGTAGTAAAATATCATGTTTATCGTCAGATAAGCTCGCGTAACACTTCTTGTTATGGTGTGTACGTACGTATTTCCTGAAAGCCGGTCAGAGCTAAAAAGATAACTGAAAAGATGTTCTGCGTGATAATTAAACGTACATATCCACGTTGAACTTCGCCGTGAAATTACAAGACCGTTGACATAAAGTAGTAAACTAGACTGAAGGGATTAAAGTAAGCGGAAGCGTGGTACTAAAGGCGAAACAACAATATATCTCTGTTTGCACCGCCACCATGTAAGCTGTTCGGTACATAAAACTCTCCGCGCAAAAACCTACCGAGAGCGTGTCAAAAAGTTCTTGGCGTAATTTTTTTTACGTGGAAACATGCGAAATACTTAATCTTTCGGATAAGCTTGCCGTCAAACATTTTATCACGTGTTTACAATTTTACGCTCACGGTTTATAATTTATAAACCTTCGAGATAATCGAGAATGAAATCCGTTCGGATCGAAAAAGACGAGAGAGCGAGGCCGCAGGGACAATGGAACAGTGATACGCCATTTGGTTTCCTTTGGGAACCGTAATGGCTGATCGAGGATATTTAGGGTGTTCTTACAGCCGGTGCATTATTAATGTCGGCCTGACTTGGCCCCCCACCCTCGGTTCAACGCGGACCCGTAGGATGCCGACCGACCGCGGACGATCCTTACAAGGATCCGTATTATTTATGCACGTGCACCGGAAGCCTTTCCCAGGATAAGAGGCGGCCCGGGACTCGTAGCCCCCTCGGCCTATGATGCTCGGGAGGAGCACGGACCTCTCGGGTCTCGGGATACTACTCGCAGGGTTCCGGGGAATTACTCTCCGCGCCAACGGCTCGACAAAGGTTGCCATCCGAGGATATCAGAGATATCCGCCCCTGTCTTTCCCGGATTTTATCGAAGGAGAAACAGCTCGTATTTTATTCTACCCGCGTTCCGCCGCGGTATCAAGGATCGCTTGATTTAGTTTAATAGGGCTATTTTCGAGGGTCCACGGGAACTCGGGGCTTCTGGCTCTCGCTCTCAAATATGGAAATAATACATGCCGGTTTTAGAATTATTGCACCATTCCCCTAAGATCTTGATACCATCAAATAAATTATGTTATCAAGTATCGATCTCTCGCTAGTATTTTTTTTTATCCGATTTCGAATTAGAATTACTTGAAGAGTCCTCGTGTCGGTCGAAATTCCGGAGCGATCAGCGCGTCGAAAGGACGGAGGAATCTTAAAGGACCATTGGAGACCGAGGAGAGAAACTGACTCACGATACGCTGCTGGTGGTCGGAGGTTTTTAGGAGAACAGGTTGGACCGCAGCCAAGACCGGGCGCCCTTATCCTCTCGGATTTTCTCTCTATTTGAGAACAAACGGAACGAAACGATGCAAGTGCCTCTCGCTGACACCGCACGCCGGTGCAACCACCAGTTGCTAACGCCGAACGAGGCCGAGTCAGACGCGGGAGGGTGAGAAAGAGGTTTGGATAGGTCTACATACATACACCGTAGGCCTACCTAAGTACTTAGTTTCATATCGCCTGTTGCACTCGTAAACCGTTCCTCCGAGTAGACCGCCTTATCCCCTCTCGGAACTTTTTGATAAATTGCGCCAGCGCGACGCGGTGACTCGACGCTTCTCGACGAACAAACGTATCGCTTGTTACCGACTCCCTGCATTAACTCTGTCTCTATTATTACAAACAGTACAACGCAAATTCCAATCTAATATCAAAATAATTAGAAGCGAAAACACGATTGAAATTTTAATTAATAGTACTCAGAGGCATCAGTTCACTTGGAAGTAAAGGAGCGTCTCTCGGTGTCGGTGAAATTGAGATTCCGTACGAATCTTTTTGTAGGCGACGCGAACAGTTTAGTTAAGGCTGCGAATCAGAGTCGCAAGATGTTCCCGGTTACGGTTTGCCTTTGAATTCGAGGCACGCTAGCGTCGAGCCAACAAGTGGTCCATATACCAACTGGCGATCCGTGTCTGCCCTACGCCGCGCTCTGATTCTACGTTTAGTAATTACTAATCAATAAAGCGGCGCTCTCTCGTACACCTCGAAGCACGAATAGAAACGAATTAAATTTCCGTGGTGATATCGCTCGCGTCTACGTTAACGCAGCGATCTCTGCGCGATAACGCGCGTGTGTGTGTGTGTGTGCGTGTAGGTGATCATAACTCGGATCGAAACGCGAAAACGTGAAAACATTTCGAAAGAGTCAATCGAGGCGTTTTGTTAAAATTGTTTGAAGGAGAAAAAGAGGAGCTCTCCGAGAATAATTGCAGTCTACAGTGAGAGATTGAAGCGGGATTCAAGTGCTTTTAAAAGCGCGGACCGTGCATCCATCGTCGGTTCGGTGAAAGCCCTCGCAATTTCTTAATGGTATGCACATATGTGAAGGAAATAAGACCGGGGCCCCGGGTACATAAGGTTCGGAGCGTCTTGAAGGTCCGCGTGCACCTACCTGAAGTAACACCGAACGGCTGATGGTCGGGTCGTTTCAAAGTAGCTCGAGATTAGACGGGGGTATGGGCCGGGTCTCTCTTCTCATTAAGCTGAGTGTTGCGTGTTGGAAGGAGGCTCGAGGGGCACTCACTACCCCGAAGTATATATACAGCAGACACGCTAGCATTCAACCCCCGGAGCTACAGGTTGCTATGGAAAGCTCGCAGATTACGAACCGTTTTACGCAAACACCGGGACAAATCTTCCAATTAAGCTCTCCTGCTTCCGCGCATTGAAAAATAAGTAATCGCGCGCCGACTGCGAGAACTAATTTGAATGGAGCTTTCTTAACGAAAAATGGGTTTGTCCGTGGATTCGCGAGGCGAAGGGAACGACGAAGCGCCTGCGAGTCTCTGAGAATTCAGATTTATACGACGATTGATAAAATCGTATTGTTGTATCTCAATACGGTTTATCGTCTGTGCTTTATAGTTACAGTCGATCGATGGGTTTGTGCGAAAGTAATAGAATGTATATTGACTAAAAGAAAGAACGGACGATAGGCTAGATAACGACAATGTACCGAAACGGACTGCGAAATTGAATTTGTTTCAGGGGAAAACGTCGCTCGGAACCACTCTCAGGGCCACCTTCAAAAAGAGTAAAGAGCTCTGGGAAGCATATGGGCACAAAGTGTACTCAGTGAGCATTTTCTAAGTGCTGGTAAGTAGAGGCTGTAAAGGGGAAACAGTTCACTGTGTACATAACCACAGGCCTTTATGTGCGGGGAATCTTCATGCAACGAGGACAGGAGACTACGGCCTTATTCTACAAAGAACCAGCCCCTGTCAAAGAGGACAGAAGACACGGAGAACGAATGAAATAAATGGAAAAATGTAATAACATTTAGTACTCGTTTAAATTCGATGCAGCCATTTTTGCACGATTTCATCCGCTCTTTAAATCGACAAAATTAAGATATTATAAAACACGTCCCGTTCGATGCGGAGAGAAAATTGCCTAAAATAAATCTTCGTCTAAATACAAACTGCGCCGGGGTAAAAGAACTTAAAGTACCTGGAATAATAGTTAATTCCACGGTTTACATAGTATTTAATTAAATCAGCCACGTATCCCGGCGCACGTCCACGTATATTTTTCCGCGCAACGTAATGTCAAAGGAATCTTGATGACGCAGTTAGGACGGTGCGACACAGACGGAGGATATGAAAACTATCCTCCTTCTGTTTCCCTTTCGCGTTGTTCCTGCTCGTTTTGTTACCTTTGGCAGCCGGTTTGAAATTTTATTCCGCGCTTTTTTCCTCGCCTCCCCCTAACCTCCGGTCTCGCCCACCTCGCACGGTTCCTACGGTGAACGCGGCATCATTATGGTTCAATCATGCTGCTTTTCTTCTATACGGCTGCGCCATTTGAAAAGTGTTCCCCACTTTTTTCCGTCTCGCTTTTATACGTATTCATCCGCGGGATGGATATATGAATTCAACAACGGCACGGTAAAATTGCATCTGTATCTCCAGCGCGTCTACTTTATGGGATGCTAACCTGTTTCATATTGTAGTTCATCCTCGGGGTAATAAAGTATCCGCCCCATCCGTTTCTTCCGCGCTGTATTTTCCAACCTTTTTCTATCTGTTTTCACGGTAGCTTTCATCAAAACAGACCGGTGAATAACAACGTTGAATTTAGGAGGAACAGCGATGCCATCCCTGGTTATAACTTCAACGCGGGCAAAAAAAAATTGCCCCGATTGAGAATTGACATTCTGAAGATCCGTTTGTTGGCTTTACGGGTTTTTAAATATCGCCCGAGCCAGCGGAGATCCGTTGCCAGACGTGGATCTTACTCGGTTTTATACCAGTCATCCACCTCTCACGTCTCCAATTCTCGTGTCTGACCAGTGAGTGACATATTCTACTTGACTCGGGTATAAACTTACTTTCACGGCTGCAATTTACTTCCCCGCGGTTCGTCATCAGTGAATGTCACTTTAGTGATTTAATAGATATATTATCATGCATTTTATACATATAAAAGTTTTTCTTTTTTTGATAATATAACACGTTCACTTCTCTGATTGAAATGAAAGAGTGCGTTTGACATTGGTTCTAATTATTCTATCGAATCGATAAAAGTCTTCTTTTCGTAATAGTAAAATAAAATAAAATAATAAATTTCGTAATAAAGTCGAAAAAGTCTTCTTTTCCTAATCAGCTATTTAGCATTCGAGCACGCGGGTAGGTGTACACATATAAGTAAGCTTTCATGATCACGGTTTGCGATGTCGCTTTTCTAGGCCAGCCCCACAGCGACGGTTTCCACGGAGCCGTTGATGGCTCCTGGTTAAACTTCCTAAACCGCTGTGGATTGAGTTAGAGTTTACTCGTCTGCCAAGCCTGCTAGCCATCTTGCTCCCCGAGCCTGTCGGCTGGCTTGCTTGTCCGCTTGCTTGCCGAGTTTGGGTTCAATTTGGAAATTACTCCCGCCGAAATAGTCGGAGCGGTTTCGTCATCAACGAAAATACGAGCAGCATTTATGCGTGAAGATCGCGTCCGTGTTTAGGAATGCTCGGTCAAAGAATGTCGTCTGGTTAACTTCGGACCTGTCCACTTAGCCCGGGCAGTTTCAAGCGGCTCGGAACCCTACCTAAACGAGCAAATCATTTTTAACGAACGAATTAATCCCGGAAGTTTGTCAGCTATTAGAAATTTCGTATTCATTTCATGACCATTTGAATTGGAGATCGTCGAGTCAGAGCCGAGAGTGCAATTTGCATTGAAGGCGTAAAACGAAGTGAGCAAAAGTGGTGGGACGTCCGTCCAGCACAATGATCGTTAGTTTCCATGATCGTGTCATCAGAGCACGGTTCAACAGGTGCACCCCGTCGGATGGGTTTCACATACAGATAACATAATTCAGGACAGCTTGTTCTTCCGTCGACGAAGCTAAAAGCGGCAGTTGCTGGAAATCTCGGGGGATCGCTTTGTAAGTTGAGGGCCGCACGATGCATAAGTGATGCGCCGCTAAAGTGCCTCCGCGGGGCGGAGTTACCTCTGTATGCAACTGCTCCGTTCCTGCCTATTCTCCTACGTTTTGATCTTTCGACGTGTGCTGCTACACGCGCGCTTCTACACGTGTACACGCGCGGCCCGTAGGCACACGTATAATTCCGCGAATGTGCGCGCGCGTATCCCCGAGAATGCGGGGAGATCCGGCTCCACCGGTTGAAACACACTTGCCTTTTTCATATTCACGTGGGGTGCTTAAAGTGAATTGCTTTTTAAAAGTTCCCCTTTTCACCCGCGCCCCGTTATATTGAAATATGGACGTGCTTTGGAGACGATATTGCTACCAAAGCGGCCTTTATTCTTGCCCGCTTGTAATTATAGCCGCCGCGGTTATCGTTCGCAAATGTTTATTTGAACTTTTAACTACCGTCGCGCGCGGTATTTAAAACCTGACTTCCTCTCTGTTCGACGTTTCTTTTGTGCCCGACCATTGTTCCCCGGGGTGAAAGGTAATGATCAAAGTTGAAAAGTGAACGCATTGTGCGGAATCGCGAGCCTTCGCGTATTAACATAAATATTTCCCGTCCCAATTACACTCGTTATTTCTTCTCGCATGCGGTAAACAATGAATACGTTTTTAACTCGGCCTTTGTCAACCGAAGTACAGTTGTTTCTTATCGTTACGCGTTTCGTTACAAAATTAAACATCTGATGTCAACTTAAGAAAGGAATGATATCCGAATATTTTCAAATAGTAATAAACCAATAGATTCTTAACTCATTGAGCGCTGCGTTGTCCGACGTTAAACGTGCGCGTTCCTATGGGCTTTTTAAAAGTTCTACTTTTTAAAAGTTGCGACAAAATTTTCATTGCAGAGTGTATTGATTGCAACTGAAGTAAATTATGCAGCGACATCAATAGCCATTTATTTCATTAAATAACACGAACAACATAACAATAGTGTGTGACAAAGCGTATATGGGTTCATAGCGCTCAAAGGGTTAAAAAACTGTAGAACTTATGAAAATTTGTTATCAACGGAATTGCTTTTCGCTGTCCGGGCACAGATTTCTACCAGCGGGTTCCAGGGATTCCGTTAATCTGTTCCGTCGATGCATCGACCCGCGCCATTAATCCGAGCGCGCTCGCTATCGGTTTTGACACGGAGGAAAAGGTTAGTCGCACACTCACGATGACATTGTAATCTCGTTATCGGCGAGCCACGCAGCTGGTCCAGGTTACCTCTGATCCCAGAAGAGGATGGAACACTTAAACATTTATAGAGGCAGCCTATGCCGAGGCATCGAAACAGCCCGCTATTTGCGCCGTCGAACTTTCCCCGCAGCCAGACCACCCCCCACGTGCACACACTCCGCGATTCGAGTCATGCGAGCCAACGTGTATGTGTGTGCGTGCGCGCGTGTAAAACAAGCTGGCTGGCGTCGTGAACGCGAAATACCTAACCCGACGGAGGAGGAGGAAGGGAAAGACTGAGACTCGTAGAGAGTCTTAATGAAGCCCATTCAAGCAACCATTATCGCGGAGACCACGTAATCGTCTATGGTAGTTCTCACTTAATAATCGTGCCCCCATATTCTCAAGTCCCGGTAATGAGTTTCTCAGCGTGCGTGCACCGTTTACGCGGCTTTCGATCGCGACGCACACGCCTTTCGTTCGCGTGCTCGTTCCCGCGACAATGACTGCTCTTTGGAATAGCGTCTCGCAGCCGATGTCTGCTCTAATTCGCGCCAGACGCGTTATCACTGGTTAAAAATCATTTTCGGTTGACATTTAATTTGATATTTTTAAGTAATCGGCGTAATGCGCGCGGGACTATTACCCGGAGAACAAGCCGGCCGGTGACCGGACCGCGTCCATTAATTCACGAGTCATTCCGCGACTGCTTTACGATGCCCGCGCGCCGGCTACACGAGAAACGGCATTCGTACAATTCGTTCGCCCGCGGCCGCTATCTACGTTCGTATCGGAAAACAAATTTGTCCCGGAGGATAATAGATGAAGCGATCGCCGAGTCACGGAACGTGTACCGGAAACGTGCACGAAATTCTTGCACGGCTCTGTAATTAATGAACTTGCGCTACGGGCAAACACAGACGTTCGGTGTGTGTCTCTCTCTGTCTCACCGTTTCCGACCCCGCAACACGAAAACGCGGTAATTAGATGCAGCTACTAAAAGGGAGATAGTCAGGTGATTATGAGCCGAACCTCGGTCGATATTTCAATTAGCAAATGAACAATGCGTCCCCTCGGGCAGTTCTTCATATTGTTTCCGGGAATAACTTACTTCTAAATCTTACTTGATTTCGCGTGACTCCTTCCGCGTTCCAATTAAAAGCTGACCACTTACCTGAAACAAACGAAAGAACAATGTCGTATTATTTTTATTTCATGTGCGACGTGAAACTTTGAGGTGTATTTGAGCAATGTACACTGCCGCTCAAAAGTATGCGGACAGTTCCTTAATTCTTATAAATACCGGAAAAAAGTTATGACATCTTTGGTAAATTTGATTATCATGTATGTATTCCAGTTCGTACAGTGTTAGAGAACATATTTCAATAATAATTTATGAAATATCTCACCGAGAATGATACAAAATAATTATATCTTCTTCTCATCTGCATATCCACTAGTCGTGGCATTCTGGCTATTAAACTGTGTCATTATTTCGCGATTAATAAGGTTCCACTC
>SHCU01000598.1:24597-42058 GCA_004307685.1 Ceratina australensis | reverse complement strand
GTGACAATTTTGTTGCGCATGCGAACCGTTTATGATCGCCGCCGCAAATTACCCCAATGGGAACGGAGCTAAGAGAACCGGAAACATATTGCACGAGACATCATCTAAACGAAGATACGTCGGTTTGATTTTCTGCCTGACGGCTCAAGGATTCTTTAAAGGGGTTAACGAGCGGCAAGATGTCTCTCTAATTAATGTTACACATTGTGCGAATGCGTTTCAGGGAATAACGTTTTGTTCGTTAACGGTTAGCCGCTAGATCTGAGAACAAAGGTTCATAATTCCGTCCGAATTATTAAGATAAACATTTACGTTCCCTTTACAGCAAACGATTCTATAACGGGCCCGACGTCCAATTATTTCGCTGGTCGAATACTCATTCGATTTTAATGTGTCTATTCAGGGTCGGGACGACGAAATGTACTGTTTGTACGCTGGAAACACGTGAAATCGTAAAAGTAACGATTGCACTAAATCCACGTTATGGCCTCGCTAGTAATATTTTTCAAGAAATCGCTGAATCATCATGGAACAAATCAAAGTGTCTCGTTACACCGCACGGGCCGACAGCGACCCACGTTCACGGTCGATCGGTACACGTTGCCCTAAGGAGGGTCTTCCGCTCGTTACTGTCAAATCGTACATACATATATCGAATATTGATCAATGATTCGCCTCCATTATCCCGGCCTATACCTAAACTTATATCATTACGCGTGCTCGTGTTCTCACGGTGATAGAAATAAAACGATTAATTTCAAATAATCATCGAGCGAAGTGAAACGTTTGAATTACCTGAAAGCTTGGTATTCCTTTCTCACGTATTCAGATTCCACGAGAAGCGCTCGGGATTTCGGCAAACATTTGATATTACAAATTCGCAGCTACTCGTTACCGCGAGGAGGTAAAGTAATACGGGTAATATCGGAGTGATAAAGCTAAAAAGAATTTTCAAGGGGGAACGAAGGTAGTAGTGGGCGAGGGATGAAATAGGGTCTGGGAGAACGATTTACGTTGGAGGTTCCGAGGGTGCCGAACGACGAACGGATGAAGCCGGGGCTCGCGGAACCAGAAGCCCGATGCGTCCGTCGGGTAATTTTACTTGCTGCACCCGCCGCGCCGGATAATTCTACTCGCTCGAGTACCTACCTATCGTTCCCGCGTACATACATATATATGTATATGTGTACATACATATATATATGTACGTATGTATGTACGTGCACCACCGCAGCACGGGAACCACGGGTAGTAGGCAATGCACGGTTGCAAGAGAAAGGATGCTGCTTTGATAGCCGCGAGGGAAGTAGATTGGTAAGGCTGATGCGCTAGATAGAGTTCATTGGCTCTGCTCTAGATCAGGAGGGTTTACGTTCAGGCATAAAAAAAAGGGATCGGAATGCTTTGGGATTGGTCGGACGCGCGCGCGCGATTGTTTGCGGGGGTGCGATGGCGGTGGGCGCGGATCTTGCTAAAGCCAGCGATTTCGCTCACGAAAATCGGACTATTGATTCGAAAATGACAGTAAAACTCTCTTTCTTACGGCGCGGCGGCGCGCGCTACGCGCAGATGGTAATTCGACCGGGGTAAAACCGGGCAGCGATCGTAAATTCTGATTTTCGTTTCGCTCCGGTCCGATCGATACCGGTTTTCCGACGACAGATCACCGAAATTAAAAGCGAACGTGTGGTATTATTATCGAAAGAAATTGTCGAGAGCTCGTAATGCAATTTAGGCAATCTGCTACCTGGTTTGAGGTATGCATATGCACGTGTTCCACTTTGTTCGATGTTTACACTTTTTCCTGTTTTTTAATTGAGAATGCTTCATCGAACTTTTCCAATTTTATGGAAACACCGAGGAGCGACGTCGGGGCAATTTTTATACGGGATCCCACGACGTCGCGCGGCGTCAAAGAAATATGATTGTGACATCCTACTCCGCCTCCTCTCCCTTTTTTTCGCCCGTTCACGCGAGAAGAGTGTGAGTAACCTGTGACACGGATTGCGAGTGCGTCGAGCGCCTTAGTGCCCCCAGCGATATCATCGCTGAATAAACATGACATTATTAAGCGGACCGCTGCCCGGCAAACACTCGCGAATTAACATACAAATTGAGCAGCGAGAGCGTTCAGAGCTTCGGAACGCCGAAAGGAGAAACATCATGCTTGTGTGGCCGCTAGGATATTTTGATTCAGACATTACAAGTTCCGCGCGTATGATGAAACCTCCTCGAGTACGTTCAACGGGAAACTTGTTTCCCGTTACGACGGCGTCGATCACAATACCCTCGTAAATATTCAGACTCACGTAGCCGAGCGAGTATCGAAAAACAACCGACACGATGTTAACAAATATTTGTTAGAAACGAACCAAAAAAAGAAGAATTCCACTGAAATTCGTTTCGCTATTTCCCCGCGACTCTGTTAGCAACATCGAGAACTCGTTTTCACCGTGCAAATGTTAGTCGTTTAAAAGATCGTCCATCGCGAACGTTCGATCGATATTGATAAAAATATAAGCGGACGAACAAAGAGACCAGGGGTGTGTGTTCCGATAACAATGAGATGAATATTATTTCAACGTCAAACACCGATAGGCGAAAAGTCATTCCGGCACCGTCGGTATTGGAACGCGCGAGCCGGGAAGCCCGCATCCGATGGAATTATATTTTTCCATAGAAAAATAATTCGTCCCTCGGCGCGCGACGCGGCTAGCCAGCTGGTACCGTTTCCAACGCGGCGGCGTGCTGCTGCGGCATTGTTCCCTCCCGCGACTGGCTAATGAAATTAATTCTTTTTTCATCAGGCTCCATCAAAAAGTGGAACACCCCTGCCGCCGGTGCGCCTACTACGCGCGCGATCACCGGTTATACGAATTCTCCCGGGGGCACGGCGACGAGCCACGAACTTAAGCCCCCTGTCCCTTTTCATTTTCTCTATTTTCCCCGCACAGCGCGAGAGGACATCGTTGGGATCATTTCTCGCAGCGAAATACACCGACAGGAACCACCGTGTCGGCCGCCCTCTATCGCGCTGCATACAAATGATGAATTACGAATATCGATCCCGCGCGATGGTAGGGGATGAAACAACCGGCGAGCAGCGAGTTTGAGAGTGAACCGGCGAGAGAAAACGCGACGCGCCCGAGAGGGACGAACACCCGCGAAGGGATAGGAGACAGAGAGAGAGAGAGGACAGGGTGGTCGTGGGGTGGTTACACGGGCAGGAAAATTATTCGCGTCACGCCAGGCGCAAAAAGCGAATTCACGAATGAGATGTGCCGGCGCGGCGACGCCGATGCGGCCGGTTGGTCCCAGCCTTGATTTCGACCAAGTTTAATTGAGTGTAGCACTCTTCCGCTGGGAAAACGACACCGCGACCGAACCTCGAACTTCGACGAGAACTTCCTCGCGGAATACAGACGTTACCCCAAAGGTCCCGCGCGCGTTCGAATTCCTCTTCTCCCTTTTTTTTTCTCTATTTTTTTTACGACGTTTTTTTATTGTTATTAGACGAGACGAATGTTTTTGCGAAATTTCCGTCCAGCTCCAACACCGCGGCGAATTAAGATCGATGGAGTAACGCTTCGTTTACGCGGCTACGGTTATGTCCCGCGTTACGAACGAACTTTCTTCCTTTGAATTTTCTTGCAACCCCTCCGACGCGATATCTCTGCGTTAAAAAAGTTCCGGGATTTGGCCGATGACGGTGACACGCGATCGCATTACGGCTACGAGCTTACTTTATAAGATAACGTTTTATATCGCTAATTCGAGGGCTACGTTTCTTCGAATTTATTAGTAATTTATGAAATAATCATGAATTATATAATATATGTGAATAATTCGTACGGTATTAACATATACATGATTTATAAGTAATCCTGAAGATTNTATATGATTTATAAGTAATCCCGAAGATTATTGAGGCGACGCGGAACCGAAATTGCCGACAACGTGGGTACGCGCGCGGAATTATCGGTCGGGAGCTGTCTCGTCACTCTCCGATATTTAAAACGAACAAATAGAGATATTCGGGGAAAAAGTGCAGAGCGGCGCGAAGATGGTGTGGAAGTAGCGGCCATCAGCGCGATAATGCGTGGTGAATCCCGGAATCAGCGGACCATGGAAAACGTATGAAGTTTCCGGCGTCGCGCCATGCCTGGCTAGTTCCACTGGCGGCGCCGCCACCGCAGATACAGGAATTTTAACACTCCACTTCTGACAGCCGGTATATTACAGAAGAGATTACATCAACTTCCTCAAGTTTCTATCTTATTTATTCCCGTACATTTTTAATAGTTTCCTTACGTTCAATATTGACTTGAAAGAAAATTTATTTTTTGATGCTACGATAAATCGTAAAATGGTTATTAACCCTTTGCACTCGAGAGTTTTATAAAATAATTGTTACACAGGTAAATAATTACTGCTTCAATATATTATTGATTAAATTAAACCTGATTATTATAAAATTCATATGTACATTAATTTAAAAAATGTCGAAAGAAAAAATTATTAATAATTTTAATACATTAATTTGCATGTGAGAAATTTATGAAATGTGTTAATATTTTCTAATCGCGCGAGTATGTATACATATATGTAATATTTAAAAGGTTAATTATTTAATTGGAAATGTATCAGAGATGTCAGAGGTAAAAACGCGTTTGTTTTCCTTACGTTCAATATTGACTTGAAAGAAAATTTATTTTTTGATGCTACGATAAATCGTAAAATGGTTATTAACCCTTTGCACTCGAGAGTTTTATAAAATAATTGTTACACAGGTAAATAATTACTGTTTCAATATATTATTGATTAAATTAAACCTGATTATTATAAAATTCATATGTACATTAATTTAAAAAATGTCGAAAGAAAAAATTATTAATAATTTTAATACATTAATTTGCAAGTTAGAAATTTATGAAATGTGTTAATATTTTCTAATCGCGCGAGTATGTATACATATATGTAATATTTAAAAGGTTAATTATTTAATTGGAAATGTATCAGAGATGTCAGAGGTAAAAACGCGTTTGTCGCGTCTTACGCACGAGCGGAGATGAGCGGCGAACTCATTTCCGCGTTGCCGTTGTTTACGAGTCCATTATCGACGAGTAGACAAACGAGCCGCGTTTGTATCTAATTTCTGGGTGCCAATTGGAAGGAGAGACGTTTTCATTCTGACACCCCTTGAAGAGCTCGTCGCATTCTCTCGCAGCCGTCGACGCGTTAATGAAAGTACGACTGTTAAAGCTGAAGGGCCTCGAGCTTTCCGAGTTTCTTCGCCGGGGCTCTCGTAAAGCACTCCCCATGAGACGTCAGAAGTTGAAGAGAGCGGCGGCGAGGCGCGGCACGAGAAAAGACCGAACGAGTAAAAAGAAGAAGGAGGGCGACTTGGCTCGGTTGCCGCGCCGCCCTGCGCCGAGAGAAGAGAAAGGCAAGAGGGAAAGGTTTTTACGCGTGAGCACAGAAATGAAATGGGCTTCTCCGAGGATCGTTACAGTTGAATCGTCTCCGGAGGTGTCGATGCCGATGAGCGGATTCGCCGTTACCTTAAACGTATCTGATTATTTTCATCAACCCCATCCTCGTTCAGCCTAGCTATGACCGTCCTTATTACAAAGAGGATCCTTCGCTAAGATAATTGTACAGCCTTGCCTTTAGTACGAATAACCGTAGAAACAACAAATTTTTATTCTAAATTAGATATACGAAATGAGATAAGTTCGGTTGACAATTTCTACTTTTCTATAATTTCATATTTGGAAGAAAATAGTTGAAGATGACTCTGGTATCTGGAATCTCTCCTTGAATTTTCTGACGTCATTGAACCGCGCGAAATATTCGCAGCTCGCGCGATATCCTCGGAATGTAAAATATGCCTATCGGTTTGAAAAAGACGGAGGTAGACTAGGTGGCGAGTCAAGGTAGTCGTCGGCTCGTTAAGAACAAGGCTAGGAGACGGTGCCCGGCATGCAGATCGACTCATCGAGGTCTCCGCCAACCCGTCGCGTGAGATTCGTTCGTGCCAGGCTGCCGGGGTCTGAAAAACTTGGTCGTTCCTTTCGGACCGGGAGTTAAATATTAAATGCTCGAAAAGCGGTGGTGCGAAATTGAAAGGCTTGAGCCGTGGAAAGGCTAAATGGAGAATCCTCGGGAATGGAGGGTCGAGAAAAAGGGAATCGTCGGGCGCGGGCGATCGCGAAGAGAGAAAAAAAGAGATAGAAGGAGGGAGAATAGAGCCGAATCGAGAGATGAATTCAGAGGAAGAAAGAAAGTTGAAAATGAGAAAAGTCGACAGCGGAGTCTATACTGTTAGAAGGGACTTAATTAATCCGTCGAACCTCGTCCGGGAAGATGGTTCCTGCCCCTGTGGAAAAGGTTGCGCTATCTATTATACTTTAAGATTTCATATTGTCGGAACAGCACAACTTTCGATCGAGGGATAATCTATAATTAATGGATCGCGTATCCACTTCTGACTTATAAACCACAGTTACTTCCCGATTTTATCTTATCACTTTTACTATACTATATACGTGTATCAATCTTTTATCGAAGGGTGCAATTGCGATCTTGACATCTTCGCATTACTGAATTTGATTTCAAAGAATAACATTTGCCAGGATTGCAGGTTTATTTTCGGCAATAAAACGAATTTTCCCTGATGCTCGACTTCAATGGATGAAAATCGTCTACCTCTACCCGGTGTGCCCTCGTGATTTCATACCGCACACTTCCGATATTTCTTCTCCGGTGAGAAGAAAGATAGAAAACGAATTTGGTTTGATCGAGACCCACGGATGTAATGAAATCGTACTACCACAAACATATAACGGAGTCAAGATGATATTAAGACTTAAAAGTATATAGCGTCGTTCCGTAATTGCTCTTTTAACCAGATTATAATTCTGTTTCTTTTTCTTCGTTTTTGCTACGTCTCCTAGTTTGATTATTCGAGCTCCTGAAGAAGTTACTGTTTCAGCACGGCGATGTCGTTACGCTAGACCGTCGAGTGATTAATGACCGTGGTGGCGTAGAGGGTAAAGTCTTGCGATGCCGCCTCGTAGGAGATATCCCCGCGTTGATTCCGTGATTCTGCTTTACCGTGACTGACTTTCGAGCGAGTAGACGAGGCAAGGCGACCAACGGAAAACTGTGGAACGGCCAGGGAGTGGATGAAGCCGGAAGGGAAGGTAAAAAAAGGAAGCCACGCTTTTGCTTCCTGCTCACGGGCGAACGGGATAGACGATCGTGGAGTACGAGGTCGAGTACAAATTGTCTTGGGGGGACAGGGCTGGGAATCAATCTACTTCTTGCCTTTCGATTCCTTCACCTCTCCCTCTCTCTCTCCCTCTCTATCCCACGACCGTCCTCCCTTCGGAACCAGCACGTTCTTTCTTTATTCCGCTCACTGTTTTTCCCTTTCGTTCTTTCGCCTTGTCACCCGCTCCTCTTTATTTCAAACTTTTAGCCAGACGTCAGCCGGTGATCGGATGAGCTCATTGTATGGCGGGAAAAAACTTTGGGGAATTTAGGTTTCCAGTGACGAATAGTCCTCCTCTGGCTCGCATCGTGAAACCGAATGGTTCAGACGCGACAGAAGTTCCTCCCTTTTAGAGCTCTAAATAAAAAGAGCCCCGATCCCGTTGCCATCGATGAGGTGGCTACGCCGAATGCTCTTTACGACCATAGAATTAAAGTGACGGTACGTATCGATAACTTGATGCGTCGTAAAAAACTGTTCTAAACTATTTCCCATTTCATGGATTCTACGTTACCGCAGCTTATAAGCATCTGAATATTCTATGAATGAACAATTTTTGTTCCCCTTCGTGTACGTCACAACGTAACAGGCGCGACGGAAAGAGTTTAATGTAACAAGTGTCTCGCGTCAATACAAACCACGGCTGATGCTCGAAATATCGACTCGAAATAATGGTCCCTTAACATCAATCATGCACAGCCGCCGGTTTCTGCAACATCGGACCCCTGTCTGGCTCACCCTTAGTTCAGAAACGTTGCGGACGGAAGAGATCCTTCCTCCAGAAATGCCAGATGCCGCCCCTCGGAGTAACAACAACGGGGCCAACGAAACACGGGACGTCAGTGAAAGTATAACGTATGGTCAGGTGCGACAGTCCGCGCACTTATCAATCACTTAGGATCCATATTTCTCGCTTAGCGGGGCACGAACTAAAAGGACCCTCGCCGCGTTTCGAATCGCGATCCAATCTGTCTTTATCGTGGCGAAACAACCCGCGGAAACGCGTTGTCGCCGATGCATGGGAAACGCGTTCACTTTCGCGGAATAAGAATTCTCTCGTTTACTCTCCTCTACTTTTATACATCTCTCGCCGTGTACACCTGTTCTCGAGATATATCACCTACCGGTCTCGCAGCTATCAGCTGAATTTCGTTCACGTTCTCGTAAGCATAGTCATAGCATTTTAAGCCTTTGCACTCGAGAGGTGACTCTCAGTCACCGTCTGTTTTATAAAATAATTATTACATACATAAATTAAACTTTATTATAAAATCCACATATAAATTAATTTAAAAAACGTCGAAAAAAAATTATTAATGGTTTTAATAAATTAATTTGCATGTAAGAAATTCACGAAATATTTGTGGAAAAATTGTTCGAGTGAGAAGGGTTAATATCATAACTTGTTATCCGTTCGAAGATTCATTTGATCAAAAGTTCTGCTCGTGACTTAGAACGTCCACTCTGTGCATGTGAGTCCGTAGCATGCACTCCGATCCGCGATAGCGCGTGCATGCGGGCACATTGTGAATAAAATGCGGCCTGGAGCGGGACAGCTAGCCGACGCGCGATTATAATGCAGCGGCGGTCGTGGGAGCCGAAAGGGTCCCCGGCATTCACCTCTGTTCTCGCCGGGGGAATCTAGATTCTGGATACACTTTAGCGAGTCCATTATAGAGATTGTGGTCGCGACCTCATAGGGACCGGGCCGTGTCTAAGTTCCAGCTAGAGTCCCTCCGCTTCGACGCGGGCAAGGCTGGCTCCGTACTTTTTCCCCGATCTCGCGGTGCCTTACTCATTTCTACTTCGTTTCCTCGCGGCACCGTTCATCACGTCCCGCGCGAAGCATATTTTACGGCCGTGAACGAGCCCGATGGTAACGGAGTAATAAGAACACGGGCGCGGGGATGATGACTGGTGTCGCCGAGGAGGAAAGAATTCTTTCCTATTAGCAATGGGACCGAGTTAACCGTAAGGACGGAAGTCGAGGACAAACTGGCGCGTAAATTAGAAAGCCGTGGAAAGAAACGAATTCCTGTCCCCACGGGAACGGAATTATTCCGAGCAATTTATTTTTGTGTGTAATTCTCGCCTCCTCGCGAAAGCAACTCGACGGCCCGATGCAAATGCGCCAATTTCAACTACCGCTAAACAATGCCTGAGCCCGTTTCTCCCGATACCGATTTGGATCACTTTAATGAATAACATTTGACATAGGAACGTGTATAGTTTCTATGCTTCCCTTTATGGCAGAGACGATTTGTATAGAATCAGAAATGCATCAAAACGGAATCCTTGAAATGTGATAACATAAACGTCGCGAAGTACGTATCTCTTTTCTCTGAACACTTTGTAATATCGTTCGTGTGTATGCTTTCGTTGGCGCGAACATAATACCCGAATCTCGGTTGCCGTGTTCTCGGGTAACGGTTCTCCTTTGGTACGGCCATCACGATGATATCGTGGCAAGAAAACGAAATAATAAGCCGCCTAATGGTGTCTGGAATGGTGAGCACTCAGCCCGCGATTGGATGCAATTCCGGGGCGGCAATTTCGCCAACCAGTTTCGTCCTGCTGCTCGACGACCGAATGATCATTTCGTTGCCTTTGACATCACCATTCGCACGGGTTCGAACATCTTAATCAATATCTTTTTTTCAATAAGCCTTTCATTTCTCTTCCTACGCGAATTTCAATATTGAAAAAAATTTATTTAAGTAGTATATAAAATAATATTCAGTGCGAATTAATACGTGCTAGCCAATGAGTTATTCATTCGGGGGAGAAAAATAAATGACGCAAATAAGGACTTCGTTGTACATTGTTAACTCGAGTCTCGCGGCTGTGTTCCCCGTATCGGCGGGCGATGCCTTTAAAGAACAGAACTTCAAAGACCGATGAAACGTAGCAATACGTTTTCCGCGTAATATTCCCCTTGCCCTTTCAGCCCGATGGAAATTCTTCGGGAACCCTTGCCGCTTGTACGAGTTCCCTAAATCTTTCAGCAACCCCGGAGAGAAATTATTCGCGCTTCGCCGAAGCTCCTCTCTGGATGTACACATTGTGAAACCGTCTCGAAACAATGCGCGTTAATATTTCTGTTTTAAATATAAAAAATGACACTCTTCGGTGAAAAAAAAATTGTGGTGCGGCGTAACAGCGCACTTGTCTTACCGTTGGTCCGACAATGGTTGCCGGGTATCCACGGGATTAAATATCATAATTGATGTTGCCGGGGAGCTGCGAGAGGCTGTGTGTGGGAGAATCGTCACCTTGGAGATACCCGGGCATCGCCATCATCCAACCTTTGCACCTTCTACGTCGTCTCCGCATTTTCTCACGGCCCGACGCTCTCCTCGTTACGGGATCAAAATACGAGAAGCGAGAGTGTCTCCTATTGTGTACACGCGCGAGGAGCCTTCATTATTAACCCCGATCACGATTCGCCTGCTTTCCTCGCGATCTATTTAGCCACTTGTCTCTTTTCATATCCCCGACGCTCCCTTTTTTTCGGTGGACAAAATGTGACGAGATGCATGAGAAAAGAGAATCTCTCAGTCGGCGTCCGACTGTCACCAGGTGTCTAGGCACACGCGAGCAGTTGTTTACCCGGTGGGAGAAAAATGATTGTCACGGGACATCGCGATGATAAATAAACGACGATCCCATTAATCATACTTAACAATGTAATAAGAGGAAAATTCTGTAGGAAAGAAACGAGATCTCTCGGCGAGCGGGAAAGTTGATTACGGTTTTAAATATTGATCAGCGAAAACACGATTTCTCGTTGGCGATAAAACGCGAAACGATTCTTACGCGGAACGACGGGAAGTGGATGAAATTAACGGGGCACGCTCTCGCCCCGGCATCGGCAGACTGGCTGGATCCAGTCAATATCCGGCGCCACGGAGCAGCGCGAACGAAATTTACTTCCTTTGATAGACGTTGGACCCGGTAGTTGCGGCGTGGCGTAGGCATTGTCGGCTGTAAACCTTCTGCTCTCTGGTCGGCTCTCTGACAGTACGTAGGTACACATTAATTAGGCTTAGGCTCGCGAGGTAGGTTTAATTACTTTCGCCAGATCAGAGCTGAACCGAAATCGGATCGGGAGATTCAACGAGGGAGATGAATGGAGAAAGAGAGAAGCCCGCCGAGAAAGAGATACCGACAGTCGGATCCGATTGGATAGATAAAGCGATGTAAAGCGAGGGGAGTAATTACTCGTTTATTGGATATTTCTAACCATTTTTCGGCTCCAATAAATCATTTAAATAATAACTGATATGAGTGCATTAAATTTCACGATCTAACGAAAGAGAGATGCCCGCCGAGAAAGAGTGACCGACAGACGGATCCGATTGGATAAATAAAGCGATGTAAAGCGAGGGGAGTAATTACTCGTTTATTGGATATTTCTAACCATTTTTCGGCTCCAATAAATCATTTAAATAATAACTGATATGAGTGCATTAAATTTCACGATCTAACGAAAGAGAGATGCCCGCCGAGAAAGAGTGACCGACAGACGGATCCGATTGGATAAATAAAGCAATGTAAAGCGAGGGGAGTAATTACTCGTTTATTGGATATTTCTAACCATTTTTCGGCTCCAATAAATCATTTAAATAATAACTGATATGAGTGCATTAAATTTCACGATCTAACGAAAGAGAGATGCCGTCACCGACAGACGGTTCCGATTAGACAGATAAAATGATGTAAAGCGAGGGGCAATAATTACTCGTTTATTGGATACTCCTAATCATTTTTCGGCTGGAATAAATCATTTAAATAATAACTGATTCGAGCGTATTAAATTTCACGATCTAACGGACTCCTTGCGGAAACTGAATTTAATGAACAAGGAGCTCCGTGATAAAGTACGACACTGTTTGCGTAATGAACTGTGTTTGCATCCGGTTGTATTCGGAACACCTCGCAGGTGTGGCTGAGTTGCGAGGCGAAAGAGACAGGGGCCGAGGGTCAGGATCGGGAGGCGTAATGGCATGGTTAGAGATATGAATCGCATGAGCGGCTGAGCCACTGTAAACACGAGTGTAACACAGGGACTCATCCCGAGTGACCTGCTCCTCCTGGTTTCTAGCCAACAGGCTGGTTCAAGGGTTCTCTCCGCAGGTGCGGAGGAAACCAGCGGAATGATCGGTCCCGGTATCGCTGCCGGCGTAGTTGCGCCACCAGAGTGTGTAGAGGCGTTATATCACTTGCCGTTCATTCGAACCCTTCACGTTCGGATTCGCTCGACTCTCTCTCTCTCTCTCACACGCTGCCGTGCCGGGAGAGGTTCGCGCATTGTAATCGCGTCACGTTAGTTACCTACACTTCGACAACCACTGTAATTTGCGTACATTGATTAAATTGACAAGTGGAATGAGAATCGCGTGGCTAGAGGCTCGAAAGAGGTAAGCGCGGAGGGAGAAATTGGAAAAGAGGCGTTGGCGAGAGAGAGGAAGTGTAGCGGCGAGGCGCGTAAGCCGAGAAGCAGCCAGCAAGGGGGGTAAAACGATGATCGAGAGAGCGAGAAAGAGAAAAGGGCGAACAGAGAGCGGAGGGTTTAAAGGTTCGCCCGACACTCTAGGGTCCTGTATCAAATTAAAACTTGCCAATCAAACGCGACATCGCTGCAACTTGATAGTAATTTTAATTGAAATTGCAACTGACGAAGAACCGTTGAAGTGCGAATTACGATTAAAACGAGCTTCGCGGCAGATAGGAATCGATGGAACGGGGGCTTGTATCGACCAGTGTTTGATTACATAGACACCGACCGATTACTATTGAACTTCGCGAAAATTAAATACCATGCCGGTACTTTCATTCAGATTTACCCTTTGCGTTAATTCCCGTCTGAAATTCAATTCGACGGTAACGCCTGTCACCCGTCGTGTCACCTCGGAGCTATTCGACGGGACGGTGCACTCACCGCATAAATTTATCGACGGAAAAAAAAAGAGGAGGAACTGGTGATGTTAAGACGATGGCTAACATATGTATACCTGGCGACTTCGACACACGGTGTACGCGTCAAACACGATCGGTCGTTCGACGTTGCGTTTTTAGGTTGCATGAAATTTTCATGCAAACGGCAAACCCTGCCGGAGTTATCGGACGAAGGCGTAACGTATTTTATCACGGCGCTTCGAGACCGGTTAAGGGCACCGTGACGAGCGAACGGTATACACACGCCGCAATTCGTGGCCGGGCGGCGTTACTTTTATGGATGAACGTAAACCATGCGCGGCCGCGTACTTGTTCGTGTTAAGAGAATAAAGAAGAAGCGCGCAGGGCGCGGCACCGATGCGGTTCGAGTTGTGTGCACGGCGTGCAGGTATTACTACGCCATAAAATGGTTTCGCTGACAGGACATGCTTATGCCGGGGAAAAGCTAGCCGGGGGAGCGGCGAAGAAACGCGGGAGGAAAAAAAAAAGGAAGATACCGGGATCCGGGAAAAGGAAACGTGTGTTCGACGCTCGTATTTCATGCAATTTACACAGGATCGTGTCATTCGTACGTATTTTTTCTCCTTACGTATCCCCGGGGTCCGGTAAGCAACAACGAATATCCGTAAAAAAATTTTTCCCTCTTATGTCCGTGTAAGTAGTACAGCTACGTAATAATACTTGAATTAAATAAGTATGTTATAAAGAATTAAAGTTCGTCGGTACCGATGTTAAAACGTCGAATAATCGTGAAAGCTGTTTGAAACGCGAAGAAAGAATTTTTGCAATCATCGAATCGAAACGAAACTTAGATGGAAATAATGAATTTACTGCGGAATTCTGCGTGGATCGAATCCAATTTATACGGTTCGAATCTCGCGAAGCTTGTAATCGGACCCGTTCGTTCGGCTACCTTTACCCAGGGTCCCTTTATCGCGTCGATCAATATAGGTGCAAAAGGAACTCGTGTCTAGGTGGCTGTAATTATTTCCACCTAAGGCGTCGAAGTTTAGCACAATCATTTCTGAGGAAGGATGTTCCCCCTTAGAAATTGTTGGAGGCGAACAGCTTTACTCGCGAAACTTTTGCGAGGCGTCTTGCGTCGCGCACCGACGCCCGCCCGTCCCTCTTTCTCAACCGAGGACTACTCTCTTTCTCTTCCCGGTTACTATTACCTCGACACGGCTTCGCAAAGACGGTAACTAAATAGAAACTGATGCCGGCGAGGCGCGGAAGCGTCGCGCCGCCCGGCAAAGACCCTTACTGTCGCTCAGGAACGCACGAGAAGAACTTTCCTCGTCCTCTCGGTGTTCTCTCGCCCGAATAAGACGATTCTTCATGTCATTCCCACTTGCGGAACCGTGCCGCGTTATTTGGGAACCGGTACCGAGGAGCGAAAAGTGAGCGTTCGCCGTACACCCGTCGAATACTAACACATCTTGTCTGCCCCTTGTCCTCGTCGAATCAGCCGAGGCCAACGATATTGGATTTGATACTTTGCGAAATATAATTTCGATGTAAATCAATTTAGGCAATTTTCATTAATTATCATCATTTAATACGGTGTACTCCGAAAATGCATCATATATTTCACTTTTTTAAGCTACTCGATATTCATTTACATCGGGTTTCTACTGTTCCGCGGAACTCATCACGGAAGTAGCTCACCGCGAAAGGTAAGATAAATTCATGACCGCGGCATGATAAGGGGGAATAAAGGGAGAGTCGGAATTCACAGGATTCAATATGGAACCGAGTACCTTCGGCATTTTCTATGCTCGATACATATTCACACCCATCTTTCATCGTCGGCTCGCGTACAGATTCCATCCCCTTTGTACTTTCATTCAAGGCCCTTTTTCTTTCCCGGCATCGTACAATAAATTCCCGCGGACATTGGTATGCGATCAACGTTCCTGGCTTCTTCTTTACCTCTCCTTGTGCGCGAGAAGACCATACAAGGAGGAAAGGCAATAGAAGTGACTTTGTTCGAAAAAATGCTTTGCAACAATATTTCGAGACAGGAGAATAGGGGCCGTTGAAAAGAATTCTTGTTCTTTTAAGCTTCTCACATTTCTCGGGGTTCAAACATTTTTTAAGGCTATATCTCGAACCCTCGATACCTTTAAAATATTCAATAAATCTTCGCTCACCCATGAGTAAAATATTTTTTTTTTTAATGATTATCCGTTTCGGTGGCTCGTACCAGATATGTTTTTTCCCCGGCAAAATCCGGGTTCCAGTTTTGCGCAATAAACTCCTCGAGGCGATACCCTCTGCTCTCCGTTCGCTCGACAGTTTCTAATTACGCGTCGCGCTAGCGGAGATACCATCTACGGGATAATTATATAATACAGCATATTCCATCATGCATGCAGCGGGTGGGCCGAGTGTGTTTGAGGTGGTGAGGCGTGCTGATGACAGACAGGGTGTGCGGGTCCGATAGCGATAGCATCCCTTGTATCGTACTGGACGATAGCCTAACTGGTTGGTTCTCCTCTTCGTCCTCGCTCCAGGAACCATCGTCGCATTACCCTCTTCCTCATCCATCATGTCGACAGCTTCGTTATGACCGCATACTGACTGCGCGCCTCTGCTGCCTACCCGTCGCGTCGCCTCTTGGACCCTTTCGTCCAACTAAATCTATGATATCCCCCCGTAGACGACATACATATATCCCCCTATTGGTTATCACTCAACCGTACGATTCTCAGATATTCAATACTTTCCCGGCGTGGAATCCGCGGTATGCGCTTCTATATATGTATAATAGATTCGCCCCGTGGCATAACGTGATCGACGAGGAAACGTAATTGCCGATCGATGATGCTGCCTTGGAAATCCGAACGAATATTCGCCTGACGAATCATTCCGGGCTAAATTGGACCGCGGCGGGGTGCATTATTGCCGCGGTAATTTCGGGATCACGTGCCACGAAACGTCAGCGATACGTCGGCGTCATATCAGTGGAACGATGCGTGGCGAGCGGTTAAATCGCATTGGCCGTGCTACGCGGAACGATGCGATGATACGTTTCGGTGGAAACCATCACTCGAGAGGGTTCAGGTGACACGAGTGCTCGCCGCTGATACAGTCTGGAATCTGAAGTATTTTTCTCTCCCGTGAGTACTCCGCGTCATCCGCGCGAACCGCCTACCCCCGGTCGGCCGGCCGGCCCGCTCTCTCGCCGTTGTTTCTGTCTCTACCGCTTCGCGGCTCTATCAAATTAACAAAGGGGGATATCAAATTAAATTACGGCACCCGGGGAGCGTAGGGTGCGGGCGCGGGCGTTTCGACCCCGGTGAAAATCCGAAGTGCGCGTCAAGGTGTCAAATATTTCGGAAACCTATTCCGTATCGCGTCGTTGAAAACGAAGCGCGCGGCACTCGATCGAACGGTTCGATTGTTTGAAAAATCGAAACGGGCAGAACACAGCTCGTGCCGAGAAGAATTTCGCAGATGGATACAGTCTTGAAAGGTGTCTGTTTGCGTAACGCGCGAGTACGTACATCGCGCGCAAGAGTCCATTGTGCGCTCGCCGGCGTCAGGGAAACAAAGAGTCGATGGGTTACGAACGGAGAATCGGAATTCCAGGTTCTACGCCATGAAATTAAAAACTACACGGTTACAAGCGGCGCGGCGGAAAGCCGACATTCCTTTTGGTTCGTTTCACGCGACACGTTCCATAAAAATGGAGGCACCGATAGAATCACGCTCGAGAATATTGCAGCAACAAAGAACGCTTCCGAGGGTATCAATTCAGTCGGATGGCTACATTGGCTCGACGCGGGAAAAAAAAGAAATCCTTTTTTTCCCCCGCGGAACTTTTTTCCTCCCCGCTCCTTTATACACTCATAAAACTGTAAATTCTTTCGCATCACACATTGCGCGCGTTCCGCGTGCTCTCGCCGCGTTCATCCGTTTCTTCCTTTCACCCTCTCCTTCTAACCTCCTATCTCGGCACAAACATAATGAATATTGACAAACCAGTTCTCCGGCTCTTCCTCTGTGTCCATCTTCCATTCTCTTCTTCCTCTCATCTTTTACTCCCGTTCTCCCATAGCTCCCACCTCCCTCGCTCCTCTCTCTCTCTCCTCTTTCAGCGCTCGAGGGTGCGTCGCGCCGTGCCGGCGAGCAGAAACAAATAGGATGAGACGCAGGGGGTAGTAGTAGGTATCCAGCATCCCTTCGCGATACAGAGCAGCCACCATTGCCCCGGGCACAATG
>SHCU01000598.1:0-10229 GCA_004307685.1 Ceratina australensis | reverse complement strand
TCAAACACAATGCAGATAGTTATCAAAGCGCGCGGGGCGGGGAAAAGTTTGCACGCGGTCGCGTCGTAACGATGTAACGTGAAAGCAAATATCTTCCTTCCTCTGACATTTCTATCCGGGCACAGGCGCATGTTATTATGCTCACGGATAAGATCATCAAACAAGAGTGTACGAGCATAATGTGGTCCGTTCATCATTCTTTTAACGTATTCCGCACTCGTCGCCGACGTAGCAGGCCGTGAGAGGGTGGCGCGCAGTCGTGTCACCGGGGGTTTGGGTGAAACTCCGAGGGCACGAAGCACCCGAGCAATACTATCGTGGCTGCGATATTCCTACTACCGTAGACCTCTTCTTCGCCGTCACACGCACACACACATACGGAAGCCTCGTGTACACGCGTCCGTATACACAGCGACGGTGCACGCGTGTACACGTCTCCACACGAGGCTAGGGTCCGTCGACTACGTTCGTGTTTACTCTTACCCTGGCCCGTTCTCATCTTCAACCGTCTGCAGGTTCTCTCTATCCTTCATATCTGTCGTCCCTTCCACCCACCCACCTCCTCCGTTCCCTCTCTCGCTCATCCTTTTTCTCCTACCCCATGCTCCACCTCTCATAGAGAGTCCCGACCCAGACCAAAGAGACGGAGTCACGTCTCCAGACCGGAGTTGTTCTAATTAAATTACTTAAGCGCACGTACGTGTAACGTGTACGTAGGGACGGTTTCGGGTTCCGGATGCTCCTACATACAACCGCATGCCGTGAACGTTCGAAAGGACGTCTGCCCGGGCGCTATGTAGTGTTTCATTCGGGCATCACAAGTCGACTGATCTTCGAGATCTCTCTCTCTCTCTTTCTCTCCCTGTTACCTTCTCATCGATTCGTTTCGCTGTACACCAAACTACCACAAAGAGCGATTCTATTTGTTTTACAATTATAATTTTCTCATACCTGCTTCTCTCCTTAATTTTAGATCTGCCGAAATATTTCAATTATTATATAAATATATCAAGATAAGCAGTATAGCCCTTGTCATTAAAAAAAAAAATGGGACTTCCCAGCCGTTTAAAGGTTTAATGAAAATTTAATGTCCTCCGACGTTGCACCTGTCGCATAAGTCGAGGAGTTTCATAAGCTTTGTTCAAGGTGAAGAGATTTTCCCGCAAAAGGAAACAAAAATTGAGTAACTTAATATCCGCCATGTTGAAACTCGCTTACTAACAGGAAATGTCTCGGGCAGTTTTATCATAGTCGATGCTTTTTTTTCTTCTTCTTCTTTTCCCTTTTGTCTATGGAACATTGTGGAAGATATGACGACGTTACAAACACGCGGGTTCTTACGCGGCCTTCCTTATTTCCCCCTTTCTCGTTCGCCATCAAGGCATCTATCAACTTCCATTACCAAGAAGCGAATGAATAGTGAGACCATGAAACGATATTACCATGGCATATGAAAGGAATCTTTCAGAGGCTGAATTTAAGAGCTGAAGAATTCAATGCTTGTAATCTTATTACTGTTATTATCTGTTAACACTGTTATCATTTGAAATCGTTAAGAAAGCTTATTGAAGAAATTATACGACGAGCCCTTGCATGCAATTTTCATAACAGACTTTCTGCATCGCATGACAATAAAAGACTGATCTGATTTTCAATAATTTATGCTGGCTATAGGCATGGTACAACTAATAGATAAACATTCCGAGCATTCATAATGTATGCTATGATTAAGCTATGCATCTATCAATTTATATTCATTTACAGAGCACATGAATATAATATGATACGATACATGGTTTGCATACGCATTAATTGCGAAGGGAATTAAAATGTCGTATAATGACAAATTCGAAACGGAGACTATCTCTATAGTACGATTTAAGAGAAACTTTACAACGTACTTTCGCGTAATCGTTTTGAATACAAGCTGGTTTTAAATCCTAACAATACGAGCGATAAAAGCGCATCGCATCCTTCGACGTAGAATCGTCGAGCGCTACGGAACAAGTAGTATAAGCAATTTCTGGCCAGACGTGCACTTGGAATTAGCATAACTTCGTTACGTTCACGAGTTCCTCGACGATATTTCAGAAACATATTTTTCGGACTTAGAACCTCCAAAGAATGCAATGAAAAAATAAATTATTTTATTCCTGGCTGAAATGGATTAAATGGGGTCTACGATTTTGGTAATCTGTTTTTGTCGACCGGCGCAATCAAATTTGCCTGCGAGTCTATCGGAAGGGTCTGGTTATATGGCGGAGACAAGAAATTTCGATTTCACTTTACGCAATACGTGCCTTGATTTCCCTCTTGCGTAAACACGTTCCACCGTCGCTGGGACGCGGCGCGACGCGACGTTAAACACATACTCTAAGCGCAGAATGTTGGCCTCGTTCAATGTCTCAGACATATCCCTCGATAACGGGGGAAGGCGCTTAGCATTTGTTGTCTAGAGTAATGGCAAACGTGCAAAACATTCGCCAAAAGGCAGCTCGCCCTCGCGAGCAGGGAGATTTTATTCATAAATTTTCCCCAAGCTTAAAATGAAATTCTATCTCTTAGTAAAAAGAATAAAAGTTACGCGATACACGGGAAGAGTCGGTAAAAATGAAAGGAACGTCGATATAATTTATGAACGTCGAAAGGGTCATCCGGTAAGAAAATATTAAAGAGGATAACGAGAAGAGTTACGTATTTAAATTTAATCCATTGCATAAAAGCGTAAAGAGCGGTATCGAACAGTCGTTAAAGGTAATCAAAATTGATTGGAAATGTCTGCCATGTCGAAGAACTCGTTATAACGAAGTTCCGTGAAATTCGTGCCAATTAGCAACGGGTCGAAATCGGTGAACGAGATAAACTGCGCACGCCGTCGATGCGTTATCGAGTTTCCCCGATGGTCGCTCAGTTTATAGAAGAACTAAATGATTTTCTTCAGACGCAGCCCCCCCGCCCATTAACTTTATGACTGAGAAATTGGCTCTCTAGCTTAGTGCAGCAGCAGCAGCAGCAGCAGCGCACGGGTACGTATGTACATACTGTCTCTCACGAAGCAAAGAGCGAGCCCAGTCACACGAACGTGTCGGTGTACCTCCGCCGCGAACGTGCAGCCAATTACCGGTACCCGGGCATGAAATAACAGCATTATCTCTGTGGAAGCGGCTGCTACCACCCTTCCAGGGCCATCGTACCAGGCGTAGAGTACACGAACCTACGCCCTCTGCCTTCCACCCGGCCCCGCGCCGTCGTCCATTTTGCTTCTAACTCGGCGTTTCCTTCGATTTCTCACTCCCTCCTCGACCGAACGAACTACCGGGCGAAATTATGTTGCCCTGAAATTTCGATAAAACGGGATTCGGTTCGGGAGCCGGCATTAGATTGAATTTGTCGAGTTATAGTCCTCGAGGACGGAAGAAACTTTTCGAACGGAAGAACGGTTGGCTCGGGGATTCGAGGGAACCTACTACCGTTCGCCATGCCCACGGCCGCCGTGCCGACTTACAACGCGCGCGTCCCCTTCAAAATCCTGCCGGCTCTTCCCTGTCCACGTATCCTCTCTTCCTAGCCAGCCTTTCTCTCTACGACCTTGTACTCTCCACTCTCGTGTCGATCTCTTTGTTCACCGAATAGAAATTCCCTCCCAGGGGGATTTTCTAGCATACTACCTAGGAAACGTGTCTCCCCCCTCTCTTTTGCCAGCGACAGTTTTCCTGTGGTCATCTGAGTTGAATGATAGAAGTTAAGAGACAATCCTTTGGATTCATGGTACCCGGGATGCATTTCTACACTCATTGTTTCTCTACTTTGCTTTTTACTCATATTATTGCTGTTTTATACATCAAAATATCGCAGGATTTAAGTACTCGGAAAATTAGCAATTAGCGAAACGTTCGATGATTATCGCGGCAAGTTTTACATACCAGCAGCTCTCCGATTGGATAACAAGCAAGTTTCTACATTCATTGTTTCTCTACTTCGCTTTTTACTTATATTATTTTTCTGCTGTTTTATATATCATAATATTACAGAATTTAAGTACTCGGAAAATCGCCGGATTTCATTTAAAGCAATTAGCGAAACGGTCGATGATTATCACGGCAAGTTTTACATACCATTAGCACTCCGATTGGGTAACAAGCAAGTTCGCGTGGTATGGGTCTCGTTTAGCGTTATTATCGCACGTAATATAATACAGGGCGACGGGTACGGTGAAAACGGTAGACAGATGAAGGGACGAAAGAAGTGAAACGCATTCCTCGCTCGTAAATGATGTCAAATAACTTTCGAGCGAGCGAGGAGGAATGAATGGTCGATTCGGAGCAGAGGAAAGTAAATAAAAGGCCATTCCGATTGGGCGATCAATTACATCGAGTCTGCATTATTCATGGGGAGTTGGGGCAGGCCGCAGAAAGCTCTACTTCCTCTTCCTCCCATCCTTGAATCAAACTAACCGAGAGTAAAAGAGAGAGAGAGAGAGAGAGGGAGGGGGGAAACTGGTAAGGGAGGGAAAATGTATATTTGCATCAGCAATCACAGCGCACCAGCCACCCGGCTATCACTCTGGGATTTCTATTTCGGATAGTTGCAGCTTTATTCCGAGTAATTTGAAAAATTAACCGATGAACATTTCGGGTTGTAGGTGAAGTCGCGCGTATGAATAGGGAGTTCCGTGAGCTCTTTCAAGAAGAACGAAAGGGAATCGCAGTTACCGATACTTCAAACGCATGTTACACGGATTTTCTTCTCTAAATTCCCTTTCACGATATGATCAATCTGCGATACTTATTTCCACAATGACATTTTCACTGCTTGTACAGTGAAGTGAGATTGTAAAATTCATTGACCGATTCAACATTATTCCACTTTCAGCGAACGATAGGTTTGACTATAAATTTTGTCAATTTTCATTCTCTAAAAGGTAAAGCTAAATACGACGTCTTCTGTACTATTCATCGAACGGCTATATCCACTTTTCTCAGCCCCCGCAGTTGCTCCGGATATTGTTCGTCGTCAATATTGGAATTCGCGTTATATCTTCGCGTTATCGTTCCTCTTTATATAACATTCAAATAAGGAAATTATCACGGTACGTCCTTGGTGGATATTGAAAATTTATAGGATTTCAAAACGATTACATGGAGGGAATAAAAAATGTCAGTCCTAGAATATTAATATGTATATTATATATCAAGAAACGTTTTTTAATCTGATTGAAAAATCTGTAAAATCGTAACTGACGTTTCGTTAAAACGACGATTTTTTTTTTCAAATCGCGTTCTTCAAGAGCAAAAGTAAAGATTAACTCGCGCTTTTGTACGCTCGCGGACGTTAATATCCTATGCATGAAAAATGAACGTCACGAGAATAATGGGTACAAAGAACTCTCGCGGCATTTCTGAATCGTGATAATGATGATAATTTTCGAAACGTCGACCGGGCGACGCTGATGGTGTTTCAATTCTGTGGGAAACGCAGAACGCGACAGTTAACGGCGCAAGATATGATTCCACGGCGAGTCGACGAAAATTGTTCTACCGAGTAAGAGGAGCGGCGGAGGAGGTGGACGAGCAGGCGGCGGGGGGAGGGACGCGATGTGAAATTGAAGTCGAAATAACGTAGAAATCTCCATGTAGGAGTCCGTAGGGGGTGGACGAGACATCTTCATGCTCGGGTGCACCCCCAGCACGGTCCGACGAATCGGTAGTATTCGACTGCCGCAAAAGCGAACCCGGTCCAGAGTACGTCATCCGGTAATCAAAGTGGACTCGACCTCGTCCTCCGACGTGACGGATATATAAGTATGTCAAAGCAGTGGTTTGGTCACCGTTTCAACCGCTCTTCGTTTCCTCCCACCCTTCTTTTCCGGCTCTTTCACCCCCGGTACCATCGCCCGTCCCCGTACTCTCGCCGCACCCAGCTCACCTCCCCACCCTGTCTCTTTCACCGTGTTATTACGTTTCTCCACATCTTTGAAGGTGCCGTCGAGCAGAAATTATGAGTCTCCGTATACTATGGGTTCGCTCGACTACTTTCTGTTCGAATTAAGTACGGGCAAAGGATCGGGCGAGCGAGCGGCGAGACTGAGCAAATGCAAAAGCGTGCTCGGTCGTAGTCGGCCCGAAGTGCTTCGAGAGGAGTGCCTCTCCCTAGTTGACCCTGCCGGCTAAAGGACCGACGTGAAAGTTCCTGTGGGCCCTGCTGCTGCGAGCCCCGTTTTCCTATCTCAATGACCGTTCTCGTTCTACTGGGAAATTTATTCATTGGAAGAACGACGACGACGACAATAATGACGACCGTACCACCGATCGCAATCTCTGCTTTATAACACTTTTCACGTTATCTCCGAGTCGTGTAAAAAAATAGAATCAGCGACAGAACGCGTTCTCCCGAAAACATGAAATGCTCGGATACGAATACAGTATTCGAATATTGCGCATCTTCTCCGAGCAAGTTCGCCGAGCGTTTCGAAGGTCGAGTTTCAACGAAACTTCGACTTTAATCGCGCCGGTAACTCGCAAAGTGGATCAGATAGAAGCGAGATTCTCCGACCCGGCTACTAGCACCGGCGAAACTTATTTTCTGGCTGAACGTGTCCCGCGAGTTTTAGGAAATACCGTGAGACACACGCGTGCACGCGTACGCGCGGGGGGGTTAAAGGGCCCGCGTCCGTTTACGTCGTTACCGTGTGGCTATCCACAACACTCGGGGAAAGGACTCCGATTTCGAGCGATGCGCTTTGCGGCAGCGTCGCCAATGCGTCGAGGCATGGCGAGGTTAGTTTAGTTGGAAACATGCCTGGGCGAGCATAGCAAACACGCGCAACTGAAACTGGAGGGACGCTCTCACGACGGACGCGTATATATATATATATATACATATACCGCATATAGATATACGTCCGAGTGTACATATGTACGAGTTCACCTTCGCCGGTATGTACGGGGTGAACCACGTAAATGGGTTCACTTAAGTATCCCCGGTATTTATGGATACGCGGATGAACTGTTTAACGCGTTAAGCGGTGCGTCCACCTTCCGTGAACGATTATAAATTCGACTAAAATAACAGATTATTTTTTCAGAAATTCTGTGCAATTCATATACAAATTGTATACAAATCATATAAGAATTATTATAAGGGTGCGAGGGAATTTATCACTTTTGGTAAGACGTATTTCACCCTCTGTCTATCTATTTATATACGTGCCCTGGATATTTATGGATTGTTCAACGTGTTAACCGGCGTGTCCATCCATAATTATAAATAATAATTCATTTTTCTATAACTAAGCGGAGCAATGAATTTCTTGTAAGAATTATTACGAGTTCCTCTCGAAACACGTTTATCATTTTTGCCATTTACGTGTTTCACCCTCTAGCCGGTTATATACTATTATATATGGTGGAATATGCGAAGAGGGTTCGAATGTCTCGGCCGTCGACGTGGACAAACAGACATGGCCGTGTCCACGGGGACACGGGAAAACACGACGGCGGCGCGGCTCACCGTCGGCGTAGGCGGTGCCATGAAACGAGAAATCCGCGTATACCCTCCGGCCAGGTTTTCGATTGTCCGGTCCGCAGCCTTCGCTGGCATCACGATAGAAATCGATCGTCGGGGACGGAACCTATCGGAGCCGGAGCAGCTCCCGTCATGAAAATACGACAGGCTTTTCCTCGTCGGACTCTCGACAGGATACATCCGATACCCTCCACCGCTCCGAGGGCATGCGTGCGCTCGCGATACGCGCAGACAGTATCGAATTGGAAACGATCGCGCGCGGTGCTCGTACCCTCGATGAAAGGAGAGGGTTTACCCGCGGCAGGCTTTGGCGCAGGATTTGTTTGACACAGGATGCATCCTCGGCGAGCCGATCGCCGGGATTCGATACCGGATAATGCGATCTTAATGTACTTAACGCCACACGAATGTCCCGTCGTGGATCGCGAATTGATTCTGCGACGGGAAAACCGGATTCGACGTTCAACCGAATAAAGAACCCGCGAATTTATCGTCGGTCTAGAAAGGACGACTGGATAAATAAAAAATACGAATATATATTAATATTCATATTGTTCCTCAGGTAAATAAACAAGTCGTGGTGTACCAGATTTTTCAACGAAGTTTGTTTTAGAGAGGCTCTGCGAATTCGATTTGTATATCTTGATTTACAGAAAAACAATCCGATTCGAATTTGGGGAAATTCAGTGTTTTAACCGTTTCGCTCCGAACAACGGATATGTCCGGTCTTCCACGTGAAAATTCGTGGATCGCCGGATATATCCGACATACATTAATATAAATAACTACGATAATAATATAAAGATAACAATTATTATATATAAACATCACTTTCGTCGGGAGGTCCCATTCAATGGTATTGCTAAGGCGGACCGAACTGCCGTATAGCGAAAGGATTAAAAAATCGGCATCATAATCAGACATTCAAATGTAACAGATAAATTACCCTGAACGTGAGCCATGCACAGTCGATCCGCAACACGTTGTAATCCTAATCACCGTACGTACATATGCGCGTCCACTGATCGCGTTAAGTTAAACCCAATATCGTCGCGTTTGCTGGTCGTCATAAATAAATTAGTTCGCCGCAGCGAAACGCGAGTCGATCGTAAAGCATTAACGTTCACCTACTTAATCCGCGGCGAACGGGAATCCGTTTTGTTTGTCGGATGGCCAGATGCATCGGCACTGCATCGTGACGCGTCGAAGGTCGTTCGAATTGGCTTCGACGGCCGCGAGTTTATGATCGATCGTTGTTGTTGTTATTATTATTACAGCGCCGCGATGACCCCAGACGCATCCATCGAGGAGGAGCGCAGCGGTGCGAGAGTCATCGTTGAGCGGAACGAAGCGATAAACGAGAACCAAGAGCCGTTTATGTCGTTCCTTTCGAGCGATTTCATGCGTTACGTGTCCTACCCGGCGCGGCCTGGCGCTAAGGTGGATCTTACTTTTATGTCGCGCAATACGCTCACGCTTCACGGCAGTGCGACGTATCAGATGCGTCTCGGCGTTCCCTTATGCGGGTCTCCTCGATCTCTCCTTCCCTTCGATATTCCCACGTTTATACCTCAACCCCACGCGCGTTATTCCACCGCGGCCATTTCGTTGTAAACGCGTCTCCTCTCCGTGCAGGCCTCGAATCGCCGGACAGCGTGTCGCTTGATTGCGCGCGTGCATCCGTTTTAACGACGCGGCCGTAAAACGCTTACGGCGGATCGAACCTCACGACGCGCTCGCTAATTCGTCGCCTCGACGTGTTTCATACTTGAAACGAAGAGAACAGAAAATTGTATCGCTGTTACCCCGTCGAATTATGAAACGTTAATCTTGATATAATTTTCTTGAACAAGATTCACGTGGTAAGGATCCTCGGAGGAAGCGTTGTGCCCTCGTTGAAATCACCGCCGGCCACGTAATCGACCGCCGTGTAATTACGACAGTTAACGTATCCCTTAAAGCGTTTCGTTGTTCCGATTCCTTTGAATAATTTCAGATAATTGCGATCTTACTCGGAATAATACGACGCTGTGTTATAAACGTGATTCGACGCTTTGTTGTATATTAGATCTGGTTTACGAGCACGATCGCGGACCGTGCGCCTACGCTCGCGTAATAATAACGCGGGCCAATGATGTCAGGACTTATTGCTTCGTTTGAATAATAATTCTCCCTTTCCGGCGAACAACGCTGTTTCCTCAAATAGATTATATTTTCATCCGCTGTTAATGGTAACGGACCGATCTATACCAACGGTACACAAATTTCCGCGATAATATCTACGGATTACGACCAGCCGTATTATTATTATTATCATTACGATAGGTACTACGCGGAAGTTCTATAAGTAGATACGAGAGTGCGTCGAAATTGTTTATCCCGAAATTCCATGCATTACCGGGAAATTGAGAAATTCGGGTTGAGCTTTACACAATTTCTCATCTCTGGGTCCTGGAAAAAGGCCAGCGGCATCGCGCGGAATGCCGGATCCGAAACGCCCACCGAGTTCTCTGACGTCCGTGTAACGGGTACAAGGAGGGCGTATCCTCTCTCGGAAAATATGTTTGCCGTGGGCTACTAGTTTTAATTAAATCCGCGCTTTCTACCGTCCAGGTATGCCAGTTGTATAACCAAGACGATTAGCCAACGTTCCCGCCGCTGTCTCTCGTCGTCCGCGCGCGCGACCCCCCACGGTTTTAAACCAA
>SHCU01000597.1:21422-31680 GCA_004307685.1 Ceratina australensis | reverse complement strand
AGGGTAACTTAAAGTAATACCGTCTATATATTATTTTCAATGAATATGCAAGTTGCAATTCAAATATATAATTGTTTTATATTTAGGCTATTATTAAATTGCGATTATTCTTGTGATAAAAAATGAAGAGAAAATTTGTAAGATGTATTTAGTGATACAGTTCGTCAATAAATTACAATCATCAGGGACAGACATATTAAATTATTAAAATGTAATCGTTTATTTGCTAAATGGCCTAATGCCAACATCAACAAATCGTCTGAGAGGCAAACTGCACTCGCAGTCACTTCGCGCGAGCAAAATGAGAATTTAAATCGCGCAGCAAAGGGTTAATCATTTATTTGCAATCACACGCGGTTGCCCGGTTACCGGGGGGCAATAATACGGGGTAGAATTTTTCTACGATTATCGCAAGCGCGGGTTCAATTATCCCGGGTCCCGGCGCGAGGATCCCGAGAAATCTGTCCGATCTCCGTGGCCGAGCGTTTCCAAAGGGAACCTTCTCTCCCGCGAGGACGGGCCCGTTATTACGCGCATTCTTCTCGCACGGGGCTCGCACATTACGCTCACGGAACGCGTGTTTATCCAAGCCGGCGGCAACACCGTGCGAGAAAGTTTTCGAGCACGTTGAATAAGAGAGGAAGAGGATTCTTCGCCGATTGACCGTAGGAGCAACGTAACTCACGGTTGAAGACGCGCCGAGGAGGAAGACTCGTTGCCTAGAGCCACGTAATTTACGAACCAATCATTCCGGTATATGCAGATGTTACAGACGCTAGGGTCGTGTACCACCGTGGCGCAACCCTTTTTTCCAAGCTCTCTCTCTCTCTCTCTCTCTCTCTCACTGTGGCATCATCGTGCACGACTTAGCCCGGACCTCCCGCGCGGCTCTCCGTTTTATTGGCTTAACTCCGCTATTTTACAACCGATACTGGATTAAAGAGATTAACCGCGAGCCCGTCTCCTATAGAGACATAAAACTCGGCCAGCTACAGGGATTACCCCTTTTCTTTTACTCGTTCGTTTTTTTTTTTTTTTGTATCTCACGATGCGTTTCGGAGGCGTGTCCGTGCGGGGCAACGATAAAAACTCGATTTACACTGATGTTACCGGTTGCTGGGGTTACGGTTTTACTTGCGTGTAACGCTGATAGCCAGGAGGGTCGGCGGTGATCGCGTTTTTCGTACGGTTGGATTCATTAGGGGCTGAACGCCTCTTCGTCCGTTCAAATCGCGCCGATTCAATCAGGCTTTATAAAATATATAGCAAGTCGATTGAAATGTTTTACTCTTTACGCTCGAGGAATTTTTAGCCAAATATCTAAATATGTAACAATTATGAGTAGCCTCTCCAGTGCTAATCGTGTTACTTAATATTTGATTATCTTACTCAAACAATTGATAAGACGATTTATTCGATAAAAAATAAATGTATTATCTATTATTGATGATACTAACCCAATTGATTTACTGATAAGCATTATCTGTAATGACTTATGAATAATATAAGAAAAATTATTCATTAGGGACGGAATGCCTTTTCGTCCATTCAAATCGCACCGATTCAATCAGTATAGCTTATATATAAGCTATATAGCAAGTTGATTGAAATGTTTTATCCTTTGCATTCGAGGAATTCTTACCCAAATATCTGCTGAGTTTAAATATATAATAATTGTGAGTTGCCTCTCGAGTGCTAATCGCGTTATTTAATATTCAATCATCTTAATCAAACAATTGATAAGAGATTTATTCCATAAAAAATAAATGTATTATCTTGATGCTACTAACCGAATTGATTTACTGATAAGCGTTATCTGCGATGACTTATGAATAATATAAGAAAAATGATTCCTCGAGGCTTAAGACAATCGGCTTCTGTGACGGTTCATCGTTTCTGGACCTCCGGTAAATTATACGAGTTTTATGACATCCGGCATTCCTCTTATCGCCGCTGACCCATTTAGAGCCGGCAATTACGCGAATCGGTTTTTATCTGCTCAGACCCACGCGTACCGCTCTCTCAGTTCTCCAGAATTAATTTCATAAAAATATTGTTAGTTTTAATTAGAGCCGATGAAGCGACAGGTGGTCGAATCGTTTACTGTACATCCGAATCATTGACATTATGTGCAGGCGTTAAACCGAGCCGAGTGACTGATGAAGATAAGGAGAGCAGGTGCTTTGGCCAGATTTTTATTCCAGTTCTCGGTGAAAGGCGTCTTCTGCCAAGTGGCCTGTACAGGTTCCAGCCGCGATGTATTATATATGAAATCCACAGCCTTAGTACTCTTTTCAATTATTAAATTTCACATTTTTATATTACTACATTTTTTTATTTCTATATTTATTAATACACGTAATTATGGTTACTTTTGATTCTGACTGAAGATTCTTCCGGACTTTTACAGGAATCAAATTCTGATAGATAAAAATAGATAAGAATTTAGAAAATATATGATAAAATGAATAATAAAATATTATAGATAAGAATTTAGAATGTATGTATATGTTTAGGAAAATTTATTGATTGAAGATGAACAGATCTTAATCTCGACGAAAAAGATTTTGTGCAGCCCGTTATTCACTGTAATGACTCAGGGCAATCCATTATCAGTTGATGCAGGAAGGAAGGCAGGAAGAGGAAAGGAGAACAGTCGTCCGGTTATCGTTGTGCGTGTTGTCAATACTTTTACCGGGGGCGGTCGTGTGCAACACGCACGAGACTAGGGCGTTCGCGTTGCCCAGTGGCTCATTCAAGTCTCGTTACGCTAACCATTGACTCGTTAACTCGCTCTCGAGCATTAATTCGCGATGCATTACCAGGGATTTAAGTCGAAACATGCCGGTACGCTAACAACTTCTTCTGTAAACAAAAAATCAAGTTATCAACCTGTCGATGAAGTTCGCGGCAAATAAGACGAACGATACGGCAGGCAAAAATAGATAAGTGACTTGATAATTCCGTATTGAATGCGCTTATCGCCGGCTTGTGTCTCACAGATAACGAGCCATTGATACAAGCGAATGTTTCGACGGTTAGACGATAAGATTATTCATTCATAGATGCATCCTTGTCACTCTTGGCAGAAAACCCTGGCACGAACTACGATGTTTTCACAAAATCAAATATTTTCAGACAGATCGAACATTTTTGGAGTGCCGAAGTAATTTGACGGAAGCAAAAGAAAATTTGACGACTATTGTTTGACGACTAGAATTATTGACGCTATTGGGAAGCAAGCGAATAAAACAAATATTTTCGTATGATGAGTAAACAACGTGTATTGTTATAAACAAAAGACGACGTGGCACCGTGGATAGTAAATGAAGCTGATTGACGTTGATTGGCGAAACCGTAGGAACAAAGTAAAAAATGATCTCTGCTTTTGTGATCGAAAAATCTGTTTCACGTTTATTTAATTCCTTTTACTGTCAAGCGTTAGTTAATTCTTTTACGTCAATTTGTACGTCCGCTGGCTCGCTAAATTACATCGATTCCCTTCTTGAAAAAATTTTATCACGCTCAACGCTGTCCATTGTCTGTTCTCGTGAAAATCCGGGTATCTCACCGAACGAATTAAGCAACCGTTATAATTCAATAGCCAGTTTATCGTCGAGCTCTCGAGCTAAACAGGCCGACCTCGGTGTGACAGGAATTTATTCTTATAAAAACAATCCCTTCCGTATGCTCCGCTTTAACGCTGCTCGAAAACCAATCAACCAGCCACTTCTGAACAGAGTGCTGGCTGTTTTTAAAACTTTGACAAATTGATGAGCAAGTAAAATAAAAGCTATTAAATATTTCACTCCGTCGGGCAGCGAATTTTGTATTTCGAACCGGGAAACAGCCGTCAATTTAAACAGCGAAAGAGACCCACATGCCCCTCTCGAAAAAGAATCGTATACATTTTACAGATTTTCAATCGATCGAATCATCCATCAGATTTATTGACGAAATGATTTATCAAGAGATACAAGTAATTCGTATTCGAGATACGATTTTAACCAGTTAACTGTGGCGATCTCCTTGCGAGCCCATCATTATGTGTCGCGATAACCAAGCGATGATAGGATGTAGTCGTCGAACAGAGTAAGTGGCACTGTTGAAATGTTGGGTCAAGAAGACGACTGTATCTTAGATAATGAACAATTTTGTTCTTATTATTACAAATATAATATTATAATTACAATTTAAATATCAAATTGTAACAAAATTTCACGCAGGACAGATATAATCGTCATGATACGAAATTCTGCCACACTATCTTAGAAAATGAACAATTTTATTAGTGATATTACAAATACAATATTATAATTACAATTTAACCCTCTATCGGCCAAATTTTTGTTTCAAATCGCAAGAAATTAGGGGATCGAAAAATCAGCAATTATAAACTTGTATATGCAGATGAAAAAAAATTCTTCTGCTATTGCAATATATTTACTACGTGACTTTCAGATAACAATGGACTATAGTGTTTGCACCTCTGTGTATAAAAACTGGTAAAATAATGATAAATCAAAATGTGACCTGAAAGTTACACTGGCCTGTAGAGGGTTAACCCTTTGCATTCCGAAGGATTCATTGGTTATCAACTACTCAGCTACTTCAACAGAAAGCTTCAGGGAAACATGCATGTCTCAAAAAGTTGCGCTGAAACAACTTAATCCCCTGTCAATAATAATAATCAATAATAAACTAAAATGATCCATGAGAAGGGACATCTGAGTGATATGCTAGAATTACGATGTCCCGTGAGAGGGGACAACGGAGTGCAAAGGGTTAAATATCAAATTGTAACAAAATTTTTACGCACGACGGATATAATCATCATGATACAAAATTCTACTATATCTCCATAACGGGCACAATCATCAAACACACTTAACACTATTCCTACCATTTAAAAGGGTAATTTGACCGGTCCTGGTAGGAATAGTGTTAACACTAGAAAGACAGAAACTTAATATGTACCTATATTTCCCGAAAGCAGTCGAAGTGACTTCATTGTGAAAGAATAACTAAGGTGTCAAGAAATTAAAATTAATTTTTAATATTTTCTTATACTATTTACAGTTACAAAACAGGTTATTAGTAAATATTAACAATAAAACAAATTCCTAAAAAATTGTATCATTACATACATAATTCTTTTTCTGACTGAAACTAAAGAGCAGTGAAAACGATTTCCTTGGGCAATCTAGTGTTAAAAGATACACCGAGAGAGGAGCATGGCTCGATGGGATCCGCTGCAGCATCGGCGACGCAGTGATCGCGGCGACCGCCGCGGACCGGCTGTTCCCGCACCCTTCGCTCCGCGTCGCCCTTACCCTTTATCCGTCGTACGCCCCCGAACCATCGGTGGCCCCCTACTCCCCAAAAAGAGAGATCCCCCCGGCTCGCTCGTTTACTCCCCACCCTTCGTTTCGGCTCCATCCGCCACAGTGTCGGGAGTCATCGGCTGCGGCCCCGTCGTATCCTCAGTCTGTCAGTGACCGCGCAAGCGTGCGGTTCGTCTCTAGGAACTCGTCAACAGCACGTTCCTACGTCGTACGGTCGCACACGTCTTCTCGTCCTCGTAGCTGCGGTCACTGCGTCGCGTGACACCGCGAGCTTCGTCTTATCTCGAGACTGATACGCGAGAAAGCACGTCGGATCTTCCGGTAATAAGTGTTCAATGTCGCTGGCCGACGTTGACGGAGATTTTACCGAGTGGTACACCGGGTGAATTTCTTACGATTTTAAACAGTGCGCCGTGTGCTCGTGATAGATGGTAGTTTTCGTTAAGGATCCGTAGCTCGCGCAAGAGAGGATAGAAAATCTCCGGAGGACGGAGGGCTATCGATCAGCTGGAACTTTCGGCACTGCGAATTTTCAACCCTTATCTCGGTGGCAACGTGCTGGCTCACCGATCACCCGTGTCCCCGGCGAACACACGGGACCGTCACGTTGCGAACCGATGACCAGCTCGACGCGCGATTAAAACCGTGCGATCGTAAGAAGAAATCAGACTTCGAATATGTGCAGAGATACGGTGAATTCTCTTCGGTTCTTCGGGTGTTATCCGAGTGCGGCGAACGTGACTCGCATCGAGTGACGAATTCCATCACCGAACGTACTATTTATTTATTTTGTATTCTTCCTTTTTCGTTTCTTCCCGGTAGTGGAAGCGGGGTGTATATAACAGGTGCACGAGGGGTAATTCCGGGTCGCAACTTTCCACGGCTCGTCGTATTTCACGTGAAACACGCGACGAGCAAAGTTTAATTTGGGATTCGTGGCGGAGTTTCGTGTGTACTTTGTCGTACGTAGACGCCATCCATCGACGCTCGGTCTCGTGGCGCCCGATCCCTTTGAAGCCCGGACCGGAAGGATCGTTTGGACGAAAAGCGGCCCGAAAATTCTCTGTGCGGTGTTAATTCGAAATAAAAGAAAAAAAAAAAAACACCCGGTAAAGAATTGTATGTGTGTTCGAATTCACGGTGCAAACGGTGGCTGTGGTCATTTATGATCCGTCGAAGTTCGTCGTAAGCTGTGGTTGCGAGCAACGGTGTTTCGTGGATATTGGCTCGTCGATGAAGGTGCGCGAAACTTGTCAAAGTCTCAATGTGCGATCCAACGGCTTTATTGGATCTAGTGCCGAGCGAGGGATTACTCAAGAGGCCGTCCATGGACTATAACGAGTACACGTACTGCTACGGTGGTGGTCGAGGTGGGTGGTATTCTTCCGTGCTCCTCTCCTCTGTTCCCCTACCGCTGCACCGAGAGTTTTTCTTCCGCGGCCAACAGAAACCAGTCCGTGCGGTCGCTGGGAACGTGCAGGATTTTTCCCCGGCCATCGTCGATTTCTTTTCACGTCCCCCATCGGCTTTCGGTTAAGGCATCTCCTCCCGGGTTCGATCCCGACGGATTTTTATGGCCGTCGCCGCTTTTACCGCGAACCTGTAGAGAGACCCGCGATCCTACGTGACGCGATGCGCGCCGATCAAAACCGCCGTCGCGAGGAATGATCGTCACCGCGGATCCTCTTTTTCAATTCTGGCTTCACGGCCCGCAATTTCCTGCCGGCATCCCGCGTGTTTCCCCGTCCAATTATTCGATTTAATGCCGCCGATCGCAGGAACTTTTTTCGATCCTAACCGATCCTCTCGGCTACGCCCGTGAGAAACGACGATGCGGGCCGCGTTCTTTTACCCAGCTTTGTTTCACGTCGAAAATAAACCGGTCGGTTTTCACTGAAATTGATTGCAACCGAGGGTCGGGGGGAAAAAACCTGTGCCCCATGCAACTGCATTATCACGTATTTGTCACGGGCGACGTTCAGACCGTAACGTATTTTTTTTTTCAACTACGAAATTGCCTTCTTGTCACATAAAAATTGCCGAGTTACTCTCTCTCTCTCCTTTTTTTTTATTTACGAAATGAAATGTTTTGTAGAGAAGTTATTAACCCGTTCGCCTAACCTGGGCGACACTTCGCCGGGCGCATACTTCAAACAGGAATGGAGCGAGCGTGAACGTGACGCGGCGCGCGTTTCATTTCCCCGGCCGCGCGAATATGAAAATTCCACGGGTCTCGCGGAATCACCTAATTGGTTCGGCTCTCGGTATATTCGCTTGATAAATCACGGCGCCGCGACGTCGACTGTCCGCGAGGCATTCGACGGCTGGTGAAAAAAAATGTACGGAAAACTTTCGATCCTTCTCGGCTCGAAGAACGAAACCGCGAGAATGGTTGAAACGCGTTTTCTCCTCTCCTCCTCGTAACACTTATCAACGGTGGCCGCATGCAAATCGCTATACGCTAAATTTATCCCCGTGCAAATTCATGCGCCGGGGCTTTAGACCGCGTGTATCGATTACCACCACGAAATCTCGGCTTATCCACCGATCGGCCTGCTGCTCGCGTGATAAAAGCCCTCCCTCACCCCTCGCGGTCTCGCTATTTCGAGCGCGGATCGATTTTTTCCGGAGCAACACTTTCACCGGTTTTAAAAACAGGCCGCAGGATTTTCGATCGTCCGACCCGGCGAGAAATGCTGCTTTTAATCGCGGCTCACCGTATCAATCAAATCGTTTTAATTAAGAAGCGATTTAATCCCTCTGCGCTCGAAGAATTTTCACACAGATATTCAGAGAGTTTCTTGCGAATTAATGTATTAAAATTATTATTCCTTTATCTCGACAACTTTTTAATCGTTAACCCTTTGCAGAATTTTTCCACAAATATTTCGGGAAACTTCTTACATGCTATTTAACGTATTAGAATTATTAATTTTTTCTTTCGACAGTTGTTAAGTTAATGTACACATGAATTTTATGATAGTTAAGTTTAATTCAATCAGTAATGATTTACCTACATAACGATTATTATATGAAACAGATGTTGAGTGAGAGTCACATCTCGAGTGCAAAGGGATAAAAAAAATCGTTTTAATTAAGAAGCGATTTAACCCCTCTGCACTCGAAGAATTTTCACACAGATATTCAGAGAGTTTCTTGCGAATTAATGTATTAAAATTATTATTCCTTTATCTCGACAACTTTTTAATCGTTAACCCTTTGCAGAATTTTTCCACAAATATTTCGGGAAACTTCTTACATGCTATTTAACGTATTAGAATTATTAATTTTTTCTTTCGACAGTTTTTAAGTTAATGTACACATGAATTTTATGATAGTTAAGTTTAATTCAATCAGTAATGATTTACCTACATAACGATTATTATATGAAACAGATGTTGAGTGAGAATCACATCTCGAGTGCAAAGGGATAAAAAAAATCGTTTTAATTAAGAAGCGATTTAACCCCTCTGCACTCGAAGAATTTTCACACAGATATTCAGAGAGTTTCTTGCGAATTAATGTATTAAAATTATTATTCCTTTATCTCGACAACTTTTTAATCGTTAACCCTTTGCAGAATTTTTCCACAAATATTTCGGGAAATTTCTTACATGCTATTTAACGTATTAGAATTATTAATTTTTTCTTTCGACAGTTTTTAAGTTAATGTACACATGAATTTTATGATAGTTAAGTTTAATTCAATCAGTAATGATTTACCTACATGACAATTATAATATGAAACAGATGCTGACTGAGAGTCACATCTCGAGTGCAAAGGGTTAATGACTAGTCAATTATTAAATCAAACAAATGGCGAGTCATTATTTTAATATTTCTGTTAATTTAAATGCAAGGAATAATTGATGTTAATTTTACATAATAGCCACTCAATAAAATACTATAAAACGAAATTGAAAAATCGAGTCTTCCAGACCTATAGAGTGGATGGTGGAACGAATTTTCCTTACTAAAAAAGATTTCTAGAAATACCAAATAATTTTTACGAAGTAATTTTATTTAATTTTTTTGCCAAATAGTTTTGCCTTTAAGAAATACCAAAAAAATCGCGTGAAAAATTCGTTGTTGGTTTAGCGTCAAAATGAACTTTTTGAGTAACGTATTAATATCCGTTTAGAACGGCATTTGATATCGGCCCGTCCCTAATTCGATGCGGCCCCAGCCAAACTGGATTCGTTCTCAATTGGCAGCGATCGTCGCAGCTGCACGTGAATATCCGACGTCAGAGTGTCAATAGACAGCAGCGGCAAACGGCAGCGTTAGTGCAACCCCGGGTTTAGCGACCACGCGACGCCTTATTATGTAAATTTAATGACGTCGTCGATTCGGTGCACGCGCGCGCCCTACTCGCTCGTTTCCCATGCTCTGTGCTCTCGCGATCACGCGTGCGTGCGACACGGCTTTAAACCTCCTCTCTTACCCGGGGCCTGATAAAACGCGCGACATTTGGAAATGTCAGCCTGATAAACACCGGCCCGCCGTTCTTTTTCCTGCGAGGAAATTCGTTTTCCCCTTTTCTCGTTTCCTATTTTTTTTTTGTGCGTAGAGGGGTTGGAACACAGCGTGCATGAATAACGTCGTGTGTTAATGGACCCGTGAAAGAGGGCTGGGGTGTAAACAGAGAAGAATAGACTCTTGATTACTGAAGAATCGATCGTCACTTTCCAAAATTTAGGGTCATTCCATAGAAAATTACCCGGTTTTTGTATCTCGCATCTGACTGATACAGGATGTTGGTCAACAGTCTCGTGCGTTTCTACTTGAAGGGACATTCGTCTTCTAAATATACAGTTTGCAATTGTTGCGGGATAAAATTAGAAAACTGCGCGTAANGAATCGATCGTCACTTTCCAAAATTTAGGGTCATTCCATAGAAAATTACCCGGTTG
>SHCU01000597.1:6092-16661 GCA_004307685.1 Ceratina australensis | reverse complement strand
GTGCCAACTTTCGTTAAAAATGATCGAACCTTTGCACTCGAGAATCTCTCCATTATTATTGTTCATTCTTCTGTTCTATAATTATCAAATTAATGCACGCGTGAATTATATAGTGATCGAATTTAATTTAATCAATGCGTATTTTTCGAGCCGAGCCTTTCTTCGAAATTAATATATTTAAGTACGTTCTCGCAGTGTTCGTCGATGCTCGTAAAGTGCAGGAATAAAGCCCGCGAAGCAGCCACGGATTAAATTAATAATAGGATCTGGAGCTGCGATTGTACGTCAGGGGATTACGTTATTCATTGCCTGGCCAAGAGATATCGTAAGACGATAACGTGTGCGCGAAACCGGAACGCTGGCCGATCGCCTATCGACTTGTTAATGGCGCCGATTAACGAGTGCCGATGTCAAAAGCACGTTTGGCTTGCCGCTCGGCTTGTTAACGCCCACGCATTTCCGTTAATTAATTCCACGTCGGACCGTGTATAGCCGCGAACACACGGACGGGGGAGAGAGACTCATTGCGTTGCGTCGCGTCGCGAGATCCTGGGATTTATGAACGTGGAAAATGGAAATCGGCGTACGCGTCCTCTCTGTTTCCATTGCGCGGGCCCCGTGAATAAACTACGAGCCCGGGACGCGTTCCTTGTCCCTTGTTAATTTTCTATCGTGTTTCCGTTTTGTCCACGTTTTTTAAAAGATAAACGCTCTACCCTATCGTGCCGATATCTTGTTATAGATTAACGAGATACGAGATCTGGTGATAGTAAAAAGTACTGACTTATTTAATTAGATACATTCTAATTTAAAAAGTAGGATTTTATGCATTTATTGAAACATAAACTCTGATTTTTAAAATACAAATTCAATTGCTATTTAAATATCATTTTCTATAATGTATGTTCGTGCCGATATCTTGTTATAGATCAGCGAGATACGAGATCTCGAGTTGACAAAAAGTGCTGACTGATTTAATTAGATATATTCTAATTTAAAAAACAGGATTTTATGCATTCATTGAAACATAAATTCTGATTTTTAAACTACAAATTAAATTCCTATTTAAATATCATTTTCTATAGTGTATATATAAATAGTTTGTAATGATGATAATAGAGCCTATTAATCAGTGATTTCTTTCTATCTTATCCCGTTGATATGTTGTTTTTATAAGTATCAATTCAACCTGTAGAAATCATAAATGGTTGACGCTCTCTACCGTAATTAGGCGCATCCGTTTGGACATTCGCCCTCGTTGATCCATAAACACTGTTAAGAGAGGACAAGCTGTTTCGCGCCCACGCGGTCATCTGTCGGCTCGGATTCGTTTTCGCAGCAAGGTTGACCACTTGTAAATTAACACGCGGTCAAATAAATCAACCGAGCCGATATCGACTGGCCGGATTGTCATTGACACCGTTACGCCGGTGGATAGAAAAACACGTTTCGGTACATCGAATCGTATTTTGATTTTCGCTCGTGGCAAAAGACGAATACCCTCACGATGGGAAGCGTGACAGGTATACCAGATTAGCCTGTGTACGATCCGGATGAACGGTGGCCGGATACGCCCGCTGACTGCTGGCCGAACGATGTGCTCCGGGTATTGGTGCATAAGAAAGTTACGCGGAGATTGTTGTCGATTGTTTGCGCAAACACACGGCGATTGAGAGAAGATACAAGATATGTTGATCTTCATGCGATACACTGTGTTTTATAAATGTACACATAGAAGCTTGGTAGTACATCGTTAAGTATCGATCGAAATGCTATCTGTGATTTCATCTCTCGATTTGTAATAATGTATAATGATAAGATTGTAGTCTGTTATTTCTGTAATAAGGATCTCACTCGTACAGGATTTTCACGAATTGATATGATATATTTGGTATAGAAAATTGAGAGTTTGTTGATGAGAATTAAAATAGGAAATTATATTGATTTTATAATTAAAAATCGAGAGGATATTACTTTTATAAGATTTTCACCAATTTGATATATTTAGTATAAAAAAAATTTGGGCGTTTATTTTATGAGAATTAAAATAAAAAAGTATATACAGATTTAACAGTATTGATAAATTAATTCTGTAATACAAAATCGAGAAGATATTACTGTTATAAGATCTTCACGAATTTATATATTTAGTACAAAAATATTGAAGATTTCTTAGATGAAAATTAAAACAGGAAATTGCATACGGATTTGATATCGATAATGTTGAAGGTTTGTAGAAAGGATACTAGAGAGGATGAATGTCCTTCTAAAGAGGCGTAGAAAAGCCGATCCGAGATTCCGCCCACGCGAAACAGAAACAGTGTCGACAGTGCCGTTTTGTTTCAACGAGCAATTCATCTACAACAGGCCGGCCTCGTAACACGAATATCCTGAGCCCGCAACAATGCCCGGGGCGGCGTTGCATCGAATGGGCGACGCACTGCGTCACCGGCGAAATCGCGGATGGAAATCGTTGTTGACGCGTCCAACGATAACGCTATAAATACTTACTATCGATTGCGTTAACCTCGGTTAAATTAGACCAGGTAATTGGAAATCTTAGAATAGAACCCGAAATAATACAAATCTGACTATTCCACGTTGATTCTGGCGATTAACCAGCGAACAAAACTTAATAACACCGCAGAACTATTTATTGAACCAATAATTTAAATCGATTCGAACAGATCGAAATGAAATTTTATAATCGCTTTGATAGAAATGAAATGCTATAATTTTATAGAGCCGACAGGGTATGAAATTCGTGTTAGAAGCGTCCGATTGACAAAAGTTTCGCAATCACCGTTCGGCTAATTACTGACCATAGAAATTATCGTTAAACGAGTTACAGATTAATGTGGATCTAACCTAAGAGAGTTCAAAGATCATTACAGTTTCATCTCGACCACCGGTATATTTCCATTCGGAATGTAATTCCAGTTGAAAGATGTTCGCGGCTCGATTATGACGTTTCTTGGCGAATCAAACCTCGGTTATCAAAGACACGATCGCCGGCCGATAATAATCTCGTGGGCACGGGAACAAGTCTGCTCGCGCTTCTTAGTACTTCGAAACGTAAAGAGAGGAGACGTGTTTACACGGGGCTGTCGGCCTCGCGTTAACGTTTATCGCCACGGGAAACCGGTCCCCGTCGATGTTTCAGTTTCTCGCGTCAATGCCCCCCTGAGAAAAAGGGCGTTAATTATTCCCGGCCTAAGGAGTCGCGAACGTGTAAAAAAAAATCGATAACAGGAAATCTGAAGTGTAGATAACTGGCTCTCGATAATCCCAATAAAATACTAGATCCAGTATCTTAGCGCTTGAGAATTATTTGCTTAATCGTGAAAATCTGCAAACGGTCTGTTATTTTATAAAATTCGGTTTAGCAACAAACCTCATTGTTTTCCCAACGCGATTCTCGTTCCACTTTTTCGAAATCCTTCCGCTGGGAAGGACCGGCGCGTGCACGCGATAAAACAAGAGCGGGGTTGTTTATGAAAGGAGAGCGCATACGCTGCATTTGTGTACCCTAAACAGCGTGTAAACACGCGGCGGCGTAGCGCGCCGGAAGTCGATGTAAAAACGCGGAAGCGTTGCAGGTTCCGCTGCTGTGAATCGGCGAGGATTTAAAAGCGATCGCATTATCGCACTTGCACGAGTAGAAATTTCGAAAAAATCCACGCGAGACGCTGTTCGGTCGAGGGACGTTGAAACGGTATCAGAATGCTTGACATAAAACCATTTAAAAATACGCGTGTAAGCTGGTTACCTGAAATAATCTCTTTATATGAATACTCTTAATTAACATGTCTCTTTAAATGGAACGTTATGTTCGGCAACGCGGCGTGCAATAACTGAATTACCAATTACTTGAAATTGCTACTCTTATTGATTCGGCAGTTGTGTAACGTAAAAATTATTCGAAAAGACAATGGAACGATAGCCTTCGTAGCGAGGGTATAAAAGTAATAAACGGTCCATTTCACGAGTCAGTAAATTCTAATTGGCGATGGTTAATCGATCACCGGCGGAAGTCGAGCGTGTACCGGCTCGCCTCATTTTTTTTTATTCCTCTCTCTCTCTCTCTCTCTCTTTCTCTTCTTTTTCACCGACGAATAAACCACGCGCGTGCGAGCAACCCTCGAGGATCCGTAAAGACGCGCACTCGAATTCACACGGTGTTCCTTTGATTTCGAGGTCTCCTTGGAGAAATTCCTTCTTTTTGCCTCGGTCGAAAGCCAGATTCCTGGAAAAATATAGGCCCGAAGAAAACAAACTATCATATCTTTTTTTTTTTTTAAGCTATGTCGTAGAAATTAAAAAATCTATTTTATATTTTTGATTAACACTTTATTGACAGCTAGCCTATTAATCGGCCTTTGGCTATCGAATTATTAAATTATTAAAAAATTGAATTACTATTACCTTGAATACATTTTATGTATGTTATATGAGTATAAATATTAATAAAATTACATTCCTTTGAACAAAAGGAATAAGCACAAGGAATTAAGAATTACGCCGGTACTTAGTGAACGGCAGCCTCAAAACCGACCGGTCGATAAAGTGTTAAGATTGAGACGAATTGTAATTACGCGAATCACGTGCATATAAAATCGCTACTGCGAATAGAATTATGGTTTTTAGATTACGTCGTAGAAATTGAATATCCTCTTTATTTTATATTTTTTAATAAGACAGAAGATTTGTAATTACGTGCATATAAAATGGGAACTGCGAATTATGGATGAAAATATAAATTTTTAGATGGCTGATAAATTCTCATGGGAAAGGAATTAAGCTGAGTCGCATTTCTACGCGAGGGAACGGTTTCTCTCGGTGGTACGAATGGGTAGGATATATCATTCGATTACCAGCTCCTCCTTTTGCTCCCGTTTCTTGCGAACGCTCTTTTCCTTCGTTGCTTACAGCACTGCACGCCACACGACTGAGCGCGTCGCTCATTTTTTTTCATCTTCTCAGGCATTATCGGCTCGTTAAGCGAGTTATTACGAGCGGCCAATCGTTTATCGGCCCGCTCTCGCACCCCCCGTTTTTCTCTCTCTCCATCTACAGTTGTTCCATTGTCGGACGAGTTCACGCCGGGACGGTTTCGTGAACGCCGGAAACAGAAAGGTATTTTCGTTCTTTGCCGCATTCCGCGCGCGAGAGAAAGGTAAACGTTTTGCTACGGATTTAAATACGGGCGAAAAGGTACGGGTTAGAATATTAAATTAGAAGAAAATAACACTCGAGTCTCTGATATACCTCCCTATTTTATTTGCCTCGGAAATATACCTGTCTCGTCGAGAATGTTTCACGTAGGACGGTGATCAATAAGCAGGAATGATTGGTCTTTATTAATATCGCCACTAAAATTGAGGGTGCATGAAACGATAGTAAATAAGTTTCCTAAAGTTTCATATCTCCTTGGTTTTAAACGTAGATCTTCCGCTTCATTGAACCGCTTCGGAGATCGTAACTCGAGAACTGTGATTAAACTCGGCTATTCATGGCGATATTTGACAAATGCCCCGTTTCATTTATCAAACGTTTTTAGACGAAATGGATGTAATAAAATTGGCCAGAATCATAAAGTGTTAAAATGATTTTAATCTCGCTTTAATCGTTCTGCCCATCGAATCTCAACAATGTCGTGTTTAATGCTCCATCTCACTTGATTAAAATATTAGATAAATATTATATTTATATAACGATGAAAATAAATGAATGAAGTATATATGAATATTATATTTATATTAAATATTATAAAGTGACAGAATGATTTTGATCTCACTTTAATCGTTCTATCCATCGAATCTCAACAATGTCGTATTTAATGCTCCATCTCACTTGATTAAAATATTAGATAAATATTATATTATATAGAATGATGAAAATAAATGAATGAAGTATATATGAGTATTATATTTATATTAAATATTATAAAGTGTCAGAATGATTTTGATCTCACTTTAATCGTTCTATCCATCGAATCTCAACAATGTCATATTTGATGCTCTATCTCACTTGATTAAAATATTTGATAAATATTTTATTAGAATAATTAGTTTCCTTTAATAGATTAGATTATTAGATAAATATTATATTAAATATTACGAAGTGTCAAAATGATTTTGATCTCACTTTAATTCTTCTATCCATCGAATCTCAATATCGTATTTAATGCTCTATCCCAGTTGATTTCTGGATTATACGGTACGAAATTCGACGGTCGGAGCCAGGTATCGGTCACGAACCCTTTACCCACCCCTTCGGCGGAGTTTCTTTCCCTTTATTTCCCGTGCCGCGTAAATTCTAATGGGAAACGAATTAAGCTCTTTTTCCAGCCCTAACGGGAACAAGTTACTCGTACCATCTCTTTCCCTCGCACGGTTCCCATTTTATCCGGTGAAAAAACGACCGGTCTTTCGCCATTCCGCACAGTTTAAGGGAACTGGCCGGGCCGAGAAAGAAACAGTAGAGCAGCAGCCGGAGCCTCGATCATATTGAGAACCGGGGAAGGTGTTGGTGCGTGGTGTCCCAACGAGCACGTACACGTGTACGTTACACAAGTATACGCGCGCGCGAAAATGTACCTAGCCGAGGGAGCGAAGAACGAGGGTAAAGAACCACCGGTCGTCGCTATTGCCTCCTCCTACTTCGTTCCTTTCCATCCCTCTAACCTTTTCCCCTCCGCTACGGTTCACCTCACCCTATCTCGAGCTTTGGCCAGGCAACGCGCCACCACCGTCGTTTCCCTCCTCCGGCTTCCAATTAAAATCGTTTCGTCCATCACCCGACTCTCTTCCAGTCTAACCGACCTCCTCCTACTCCTCTACCTCCTAGCCGCGTTCTATCGCGCAACGTCGCGGTGCCAGACCGCCCTTTCATTTTTCAAGATTTTCCTCCTCTGACGCCGGCAAGTCAACCGGCGAAATCGAAAAGGGAACGAATGCTTTTCGCGTTCAGGTCACTCGGGGATGAAAGTTTACGCGGCGGCGTTCCTCCGAGCTTGCTTCTTTTTCTCGCACGGACGGCTCGATTTAGGGGAACGAAATCCTTCCCTCATTCGCCTTTCATGGGACTGATAAAAATAGGGACCTCGTACCCTCGCAGGAATTAAGAAATCATGATCCGGTCATTCTGCTCGGTTGCAAAACCGTAAATGGGAATTGAAATTGAAATTGAATCTGACAAAAATTATACGCATTGCATCTCAGACCATCTTAATACAATTAAGAAATCGTGATCCGGTCATTCTGCTTGGTCGCAAAACCGTAAATGGGAATTGAAATTGCAATAGAATTTGAAAAAAATTATACCTATTGTATCTCAGACCATCTTAATACAATTAAGAAATCACGATTTGGTCATTCTGCTCGATCGCAAACCGTAAATGGGAATTGAAATTGTAATTGAATCTAAAAAAAAAATTATATTTATTGTATTTGAGATGAAATGATTTTTTGAGACGGTCTTAATACAATTAAGAAATCTTGAACCGGTCATTCTGCTCGGTCGCAAAACCGTAAATGGGCATTGAAATTGTAATTGAATCAAACAAAAAATGATATGTATGTATTTCAGACGAAATGATTTTTGGAGACGGTCTGAGCACTTCTCGATGGCGATACTTTACTCAGCCTCCCGTGTATTTAATCGAGACGCAATTCAATTACGGTAAATTGATACGGGAACTCGTTTAGTCCGTCTCGCCGCTGGCGAATTTTCACCTGAACTTTGCGACGCTGATCAACCGTGATACTATTATACAATAAATTTATTAAACGTAGGCGAAAAGCAGATCAATTCAGGAATGAACCGTTCAATGCGACGTGTATTTATTTTCTATCAGATTTCCCAGCATGCCTGTTTGAACAAATTGCCCTTTAATCGATTCAGTAAAAATTATAAATAGAGCTTTGTGCGACCCGCTGATTCCCTACCCCTCTATAATTATCTAGCTGAAACTACTTCACCTATCTCTGAAGGAAAATGATTTGCACGCAGAACATGACTCTGTCGTGAGTGAAATTAAACTAAAAAATTTTCTGTATGAAATAAAATATTTATGATTAGTTCAGATTAATTATTTTATTATTGTAATTCCCTCTACGCTGTAAATTTTTGAGACTCGAATGGTTATTATGTCTTGGACATTTTATAATGTCTGAAATATTGATATAACGTTTTTGAAACCATTATTGAAGGAACATTTCTACTCTCAGGTCGCATCTACACGTGTATCTACATCCTCACGTCTGACTATAATAACCTATCGCTTAAAATTATTATTAATTTTTATAAAGTATCTAAAAAAGATGCTTTCATTTTTTATTAAATCTTGGGATACCAGATGAAACTTCTGTAATTAATCTGCACGTTTGATCGCTTCTAATATTGAACCTGATTTGACGCGAACGCAATATTCCTCGCTATTGTAAAAAATGCATAAATCCGTGGATTTAAAACTAGCATGACCTGGTTTACCAAAAAGGATCATCAAACCGAACTGCGTAGCAATCTGAATAAAACATGGATGGGAAATTTATTTTCGAGCGATATCCATAGATCGTAGGAGATATCAGTGGCCCCGCGTTAAATCGTGGAGGAACGATAAAAGCGCGAGGAAACATCGGCCGGTGGGACGCGGTCGTTTACCGCTTTCACTGAGGGGGAAAAAGTGAGCAACCGATTCCAGGCCCTGGTCACGTTCGAAACCAGGGAACTCGGGTGTTATTTCGGGCGGGGGGGCAGGAAAATGGACAAGGGTTAGTATCCTGCCCGGATTAGCTTTCGAACTGGAACGAATTAATACTATATAGTACGCAACGGGGGTGGAAAAAATGGTACGCGTATCTCTGGGAAAGCCGCGGTCCCCCGAACGGAATACGGGTAATAGGATAGAGATCAATGAAACAAGAGCACGCGAAATGCGTGTCAATGGAATTGTCCGCAAAATATCTCGCATGAGATTTTGTTTCTCTTGTTCATCTCCATGAAAATGATTCAGCAGAATTAATTGAATTAATAATTCATCCCCCTGCCTCATGATTTAAATTCTAATTCTGCTGGCCCAAAGTGAGTGCAAGTTCAGTTGTCGCTGTGAGCTAAGGGGTTAAACAATTTCAAGTAACAACTCGATTTCACGAATGAGTATCCAAGGTATAAAACAATACTGATAATTATACTCGCATCGACTAATTTAATTCCGTCCTAACTAATCGGTTCTTTGAAGAGACGGAGTCTTAAGCAGGAAATAAAGCTAGTCTCCCATGTGAAATGCGTGAAATTGTCAGCAAAATATCCCGCGTGAGATCCATTTCTTCTTTTCATCTTCATGAAATCAATTAAGCAGAATTAATTGAAGTAATGATTTACCCCCCTGCCTCATGATTGAAAATTCTAATTCTGCTGGCCCAAAATCAGTACAAGTTCAGTTGTCACTACGACCTAAGGGGTTTAACAATTTCAAATAACAATTCGATTTAATAAATGAGCGTCCAACGTATAAAACAATACTGATAATTATACTCGCATCGACTAATTTAATTCCGTCGAAAAGGAGTTGGTCACGCGATAGCTAATCGGCAACAGAAAAGAGGAGCCAATCTTCTCTGAAGAGACGCAGCACCGAGCAGGAAGGAAAGCTAGTCTCCAGGTATCGAGGGGTGGTTCCCGTAGTTCTCTAATAAATTCCATTAGACATGGGCTCTTGGTCTCGCGAGGGTCTCTCCGGATATTATGTTACGCGTTTTGACGTGGATTCTGAATGGGCGCGCATCCATTACCGCGGCCCGGTGCGACAACAACCGTCCTTGCCCGTTCATTCATCGGAATCCTTTTTTTTTTCTTCTCTCCGAGGCCACCGGGTCGCTCTCCCTCTCCTCCTCCCCTTTCAACAACGTTTGGGTCCCTTCGAGGAGCACAGGACAGCCTAGCGGACTCAACCAGCCGAGGATAATTCAGATTCACAGGCAACGCGCGCTCGGTCCTCTATAGAGCACGAGACTCATCCTGGATACCGGATTACCGGTAGTCTCCTTATTCTAGCCGTGGCGACGACCTCTTTGTCGAGTCTCCCTGTTTCGTGCCGGTTTTTCTTTCTTCCACCCTCAGGCCTTACGCTCTTTCTCTCTCGCTCGTCCGTTGCTCTTTTCCCTTGCCGCTTTGACGGCAGCCACGCCGATCGCCCCGTCGAAGAAAAGGATCCAGGCCGTGTAACGACCGGCACAATGACTACTCCCGCCGATCTATTAGGAAGAATAACGACGTGCCGCGCCGCGGTCGAGTCTTACGCATCGGCGACTCCATGAGAATCCGGGAGACTCTCTTCTTCTTTTCTATCGCGATTCACCTTTTCCGAGGTAACAACGTGTCGATTGGGATTGTGGATTCAGGGAAGTGGTCATTGAGACCCTTGTTAAGTCGACAACCTCAGATCTGATTAACGATATACTGTCGTATTGATTCGTCAACAGGAGAAATCGTTCTGATTAGATTATACAAAATTGCCCATTTTAATTTCCCCAGTAGAATTTCACGGAACCTATGAAAGATAGGGAA
>SHCU01000596.1:11478-22351 GCA_004307685.1 Ceratina australensis | reverse complement strand
GGAGTCGAAGACTGGTTGATAAGGAGGTTTCGAAATTAACTGAAACGAAGATCGTCGAAGGACTGCGCGTGCTGTGACAACAGTGGGGTTACGCTGATGATGCCTTTAAAAAAAAGTAACAAATACGTCTTAGACCATTGTAATAAAGTTTACAAATAGAGAAGCCCGTTATGTTAACTAATGCCAAAATTGAGATCATCCGCCGGAGATAGTGAGAGAGGTGTCTCAAACGATGAGAGCAACGCTTCGTGAAAGAAACCGTGATCGTTGCCAGCGGCCAGTGCTGGTTCTTCGAGGAAAGAGAACGTTAGGAAGGTAAATGATTCAAATGAAAACGAATAAAAAAAATAATAGTGATTGCTAGATTACATGTACTTTATTTAAGACGGGACATAAAACGAGGAGTAAGAAAGCTATACGGATGTGCGAAGTGTTAACGCGAGAAAATCTGGTGAATGTAATTGTGTCCGCTGAAATACGTGTAAAATAATTGAAGATAAAAGAAAAAAAGATGATAGTGTGATTGACTTGTAACTTTATGGAGTAGTCACTTCTTCCAAGCGACGGTTTAGTAGTTTTAAGGGAATTCAATTTCGGGGAGAGGAGAAAGAATCGTAAGAGAACTGGTCATTTTTTTTGTTTGTTTTTGTTTTTTGCAAATGTTTCGCTCAAGGTCTTATAAACTGGATTGGCAGAACACACAGTGAGTAAAGTGCGAATGCGTCGGAGGAGGAAGAAGAAAAAAAAACGCTAAATTTTTACACAGACTCGCTTATCTAACGAAGAATTAATTATCAATTATTGGTAATGAATAATTGTAACGGGGAGTAAATACTTGCTTGTGATCGTAAGGTATGATGATGGTGTGTGAATGCGCGTAGTTTAACCGTAGATACACGCACTACTAGCCGATGCGTCCAGTTTAGTTACCCGAACGTGTTTCTGTTGTTGAATTTTTACGGAATTTTTAAAACGGGAATTGTGTTACCCTCGAAGCGAAATATAACTATAGGCGGGGAAAATCGATTTTGCGGTTGTCATCGATCCACGGTGAGAAACTTATACGAGTAGCGAATCAAAACGAAGATGGAGAGAAGTGGGAAACAAGTTGACATGATTCCTTTCGCGAAGATTTGTTATATAGGAAGCCTACCTCCTACATATTTTATTTTTCGATAGCTGAACGAAATATCGAGAGACAGGGACGGAGGAATTAAAACGCGCTGTGCTTTTCGATTCGCAGTTTCGCACGCGGTTGAGCCGAGAAAAAAAAAGACGGCAAACGATGAATATATACATAAACATATATGAAACGTGTGCGTAGAGTCTGGCGGTAACTTATCGCATCCGAAGCTAAAACTGATCGTCGCCGATAAGTTTCGCACGAGGGAATGAAAGTGTATTTGCCTACTTAGATTATTATTATCTATTACCTATTATTATTATTACAATTATTATATTATTAATATTATCATTATTAATGAGAAGTTGATCGTTATTAACATTGAGATTGGCAGTTTTTGTTGTTGCTTCTCTTTTTTTTTTTTTTTTTCATTTTCTTCGTCCTCGAAATTGCGTACGAGAACCGAGGGGGTATAAAGTCTGTTAAACGTTTCTTTTGTTTTTTTTTCTTATTTGATTTCCGCGATTATAACGGTACAGCTGGGAGTACAGCTTTTAGTAATAAATTAAGATATATAACACTTGTAAAAGAATCATTTGATGCGCGTGTACCTCGAAGCGAGTATCGTTCCGCAATCGTCGTTAAACCGTAACTTTTCAACCAATCTGACATCGTACGCACGATCGCCGTTTCATCTTTCACCGACACGCATATATCTAACCGTTTCTTCTTTTATCAGTACGTTACGCCGATAGCGAGAAGTATTAAAGTCTTACATTTAATTTTATATCGTTTTATACAAGTTTTTTTAAAAGAGTACGGCGTAAATCGCATTTTCGTTTTTTCCTTTCAGCGCAGAAAATTCACCGGGCGTAATCGTTTCTAAAGCTCCAGATAAGAGACTTCGTATGATTAATACATGTTCTTTTAATCACGAGACTCGATGAGTGCCGATTAATTTTATCAAACGGAACGACGCTCCTTCGAGGTGTCTCGATCGCGAGGAAACTATTCGAGAGATAAAGGAAAAGAATAATAAGAAGTCAGGTGCTCCTTCGCCTTAAAAAGTTAGCAGAGCCAGCCGGTTGGCCCGTGCCATGTGACCGGCTCACGTGGCAACGGCTGCCGGGGCTCTCTCTCAGAGATTAGCATAGAGAAGTACTTTGAAGAAGGAAAAATAGGACCATAAAATTGTATAGTAGCGAGCGGCGGCAGCTTTCACGCTGCGACGCAGTACGTTACGTTCGGAGTACGCGTGGTTCGATTAAATAATTATCTCGATACACAAACGATTAACACTATTTCTACCGCGATTTCGTAAATACCTATTTCGACCAAAAGGCATCTTTTTAAATCCAGGATGAACTGGAGGAAAATGATATCGCTGCATTAATTTAACAACTATCATAATATAAGTCAAAAAATTAATTGTGGAGAAATGATTGAACTTAATGAATGACGTTCAGTTAAAATTTGAAAGGTGTCTTTGACACCTCATGGTAGAAATAGTGTTAAAAGGTACGGCGGAGAACGGACGGCCGTGAAGGGTCTTCGATTATTTCGCACATCTCAATTCGCGCTAGTCTCATCTCTTTTAATCGACTAATAAATGAAAGTCAGTTGATTCCCGTGAAATATCGAGGACCCTTTAGGTATCAGCGTACACCGATTGTTTTTTCTAATACCTTCCATTGAATTACGCGAGAACCAAAAATCTTTCATTCAGTTTCTTATATTTCCGTTTAAGCGTTTGTTGAACAGAAGATTACTACTTCGTTGATTAACAGGCTAATTGCATTTATTGTTGTAATTATTATATAGAAAACATTTATGTTTCTCTCGTAAAATGGGCACAAAATCCTAATCGAACGTACATTGACCGGGGGGGAGGGGGGTGGGTGGTGAACAAGCGCGCGTCGCTCGTGCATACCTTGTTCTCATCGTCAGCCTATAATATCATCACCATTATCATCATCATTATTATTATTACTACTACTATTATTATTATTATTATTAATCATTCTATCGATTTGGTTGACCTGTTGAAACGTTGTAAAGATGTAAATTAATTTAATGAAAATGGAGGAGGGACCGAGAGGGGAATAGTTGATGTTATTACACGTCTTAAATTGTTACGCTCGTCGACCGCATATATATATATATATATATTACCGATTATTATTCCTCGCGCGTGAATAATGGTTTTTGTTCCGATCAGTAGATTTTTGCACATCGAAAAAAGAGTCGGCATCCGCGAGCCGACTTGACAGTCGAATCGAAGGAATAATTTGAAAAAAAGCCGAAGCAATCCGATTATTATTTGCGAGTACATTTTCTAAACTGTTTTCAGGTGCGTTCTTCACGTGTGTTCGTTGATCGTTGCGCGAGACGAGTCGCGGGCGTGTTGATGGTGTTCAAATAAAAATGACAAACGAGGGATTAAGAATAATTGCGAGAGCGAGCGAGCGAGCGAGCGAGAGAGAGAAATGGTATCCGACGATCTCAGTGTTAGCCTTGTGTCATTGTACAATTTGTTACTCTGTGTAAAACAGTTTTTCCGTGTTGTATATACGTATATTAATAACTATTATTAATTATTATTAACGATTACGATGGAACTTCGATTAACTATTAATTGTACTTGCTAATTATCGATAACGATTAAAGTAAGAGGAAGCCGAAGCTGCGTTGCGAGTGCTTATGCGTATAAAGAAGATAACAAACAAACAAACAAAAAAAAACAAGAAAAAAAGGTAGAAAAAAGAAAAAAGGGAATATTTTATCGTGCATGATGTAAAAGAAAAAGGCTGTGCTGCCCAGCTGAAGCGAAAACGAGAGAGAGATAAATTAGTAGAAAACAGTGCAGAAAAAAAGATGTTATTGCCAACGTTTAATATGTTGCCAAAGTTTTTTCCCCGCTCGCGGGTATAAAGAAACGCAGTATAAAGTAATATTCGAGTTCCTTTTTTCGTCGTTTCTTATTCGAGAAAAAAACCGTCGTTTCTCCCTTCTCGAGCAGCGAGATCGGCTAAGAACGAATTAATTACGAGAAAGTATTGTTTACGCGAGATGAAACAAATTCTTTTTCTTCGAACAGCGTCAAACGATACGAGTTTATTTATACGATGTATATGTATAGTTTTCCTTTTCTTTTCTTTTTTAATTAACAATTGTATCATCCGCCGTTTCGTTAACGATTATAACCGAGTAGAGCGTAAGCATTGTGATATATAATTCGAGTTCTTTCTTCTCTTTTTCTTCTCTGTCAGCTAAAAGGCCAAAACGTTTGTCGAGACGCGAATAAATTAAGCAATGAACCGCCTTTCGAATATTACTTGGATACTGTCCTCGCCGGGTGATACGTATTCAGACGATAAATCGTTCGTTAGAGGCGGATGTAAGAGAATCCTGGGACCGGAGGTGTACGAACCTAGCGAGTGGTCACGAAGAAACCCCGATTTATTCTCAGGATGCGTAAACACAACGGCCGTTGCTTACTATTTTGTTACTATTAAAATAAAACTGAGACACCTCAGACTCGCGCGAACCTGTCACGGACCATGGATGATGGGAAAAAAAAAGAACAAGAACGGAAGTGATTTCCCATGGTGTGTGAACGAAGTGAAAATACGCGGTGATTGCGGGAGAGAGAGAGACTGAGGAGGTGTAATTATAATATAAATGCGTATGCGTGCGGGAGAAAATGATGCCGAGGAAGCGTGCGGATCAACGATGCTTATTGTCTTACCTAGAGAGAGAGAGAGAGAGAGAGTGATAGGTAAAAGGGAAAAAGAAGAAAACCAATATTGTCCTCCTGAATAAACGATTCATTAATTAAACGCCGAGAGAGAGAGGGAGAGAAAGGGAATTATGAAACGAAGCGCGTATAGTGTCGCCATTTGGCCTTTATGCTGTTGTTCTATCTGCGATTTCATACAAGCTTTGCGTACGATACTGTGATATAATAAGTCGCTCTATTTCTTCGTGGTTTTTCTTTCTTTTCTTTTTTTTCTTCTTCAGTTGCGCGCGTGCGAGTGCACGAGAGAGAGAGAGAGAGAGAGAGATGCATACATACATATAGACAGATACACACACAGACAGACAGACACACATAACACGAAAAGAAAGAAAATTTCCTTCGATATATTATATATGTTACGTGAGAAGAAAAAAAAAGCAACGACGCGAAATGTGAGAATTAATTAAGAACCGTCTTCTGCGTTTAATTTGTAAATGATTAAAGCGCTAGTAACGCGGTGCGTTCGCTCACATTGGCAGAGGCTAAATGTATCAAATAAAGAGAAAAAGAAACAAAAAAAAAGAACACACATGTAGGCTTCGACAGGTGCGTGAAGTATAAAATGATTTGAACAAGTCATCGAGGCAAATCTTTCTGAACGTGTTCCATTTGCATGTTCCGATTTTTTTCTCTGTTTTTCTTTGACGAAGCTTGTTTGAACAAATCTCCTGTCGAACGTTATTTCTGTTTACGATTATTACTGGATATCATTCTCTTGCGATAAACGCACAGCCATCGGAAAAGACTCTGATTGTCCAAAAAAAAAGATATCAGAGTCAACGTGTTAGAAAAAAGAAATTGGACGATCAGGAACTTGGAATTCTCTTATGATTTTTCCAAACATTTTGATATGTGTATTTATGTAGCAATCCCTGGCATTCCTTCACCACGTCGTTCTAATGTATGTTCAGTAAAAGAGTACACAGAATCTGTGTTTTCTTCACCTAAACTTTCATTTCAATGAGAAAAGAAATCTTCTAAAATTACGCCGACTCATGTGTACTTGATATACGTTTAAAAGGAGAGCTCGTTAGCAACTCAACTGTTTAGTCAATATTCTAGTGTACGCAAGTGTAGAAAAAAGGCAAATGGTGATTCAATAAGAAACGATTACATTTAATTTATGATCGTATTTTTTTATTTTCATTTTCTGTAAATTAATGTCTGTTGTTATGTTGATAGAGCTTTACGAGATGTACCGACAAAATTAATTTCCGCAGCTGAAATCGCTGAACGAAATTAAAGTAGACGCTCGGAGTTTGAATTTGAACCGCGAGGTAAATCAATTAATTATTAACGATATTATGAATTTTGACTTTCGCCTTATGTGGCAGTTACGTGTCACAGAATGTTACGGAACATGTGACGCTCAGGTTACGTAGCGTAGTGTTGATAAAGTAGCATTTGAGATCCCGAGCAGTCGTGAGGACACCGAGGGATCAGGAAAGTCATGCAGGCTGTCGTATTTAGCCTGTAACATGGACTTGTAAACAGATCGAAGTATCGGTTCATTGTCAAGGGATCAAGAGCGTGATTGCACAATGCCTGAATGATGTTTTGGTTAAGGAAGACGAATCCTCGTAATTCGTTCGACGCGAATCGTCTCAATATTAAACCAGAGGATTTATGATAATTTACATTACGTTTTCCATGAAGAGTGCAATCGAGGAATCTTACGTCCACACCGTATGTATTACCCATACACGCAAGATGTACTCTATCTAACATCATCAAAAACTTGAAAATTTTCAGTATCACAAGCATGGAACAAACGAGAATGTTTACGACTAACATATCTTCGGGTATGGAGGAAATAAGGCCCTTCGTGGAACGTGTACGTATCTGAATTTTTATATCCTCTACGTTCGATTCTTCCATGAATTCACGTTATCCTTCCAGCAGCCCATCGTTCCGTACAGCACATTGTTGAACGTCCAAGGTGTCGAGAGTCCAGCGACAGAGAGCACTTCTTCTTCTGCGGATAACTTCGTTATCAATATCGAGGAGCAACCGGTTACAAATTCGAACGATGGCTCGGCTCACGACACTGGTCGTCACCATCGTCACGAGACGAGCACGATGTACAGTTTTTTAAACGATATACACGAGGCTATGGGTAACAATCAAAGCAACGACAATAATAGTAACGCTGTTAGTCATAACAATAATAACGATGTGGACGAGACATCGACAGAGGCGATGCGGTTCAGTCACAGACTCCGTAAAGGATACAAAAGATACATCCCTCTGGTCGTCATCCTCATCTTGAAGGGACTCTACGATCACAGTACCAACATACTGAACTTTATAGTGTTGCTCGTTACGTTTAATCATACGAATTATGTTGTGAAACGTGAGATCGCGAAGCAGAACAATAAAAGTTGGATGGCGCTTTTAATCGTTACATGCTGCGTCGTTGGATGCATAGTTTTTATTCATTTCGAATATGACACACATATATTCTCTCCTTACACGCAACAACCCCTCACGATCTGGGAGCTACTCTGGTCGGTTCTAATAACAGACTTCGTTTTGAAATTAATCACAATTATTTTTAAAGTACTCCTAACGTGTTTACCCTCCAAGATTCTCGCACTACGCAAAAGGGTAAATATCATATTATGTCATCCGGTTTGACGATCAAACTAAAATTGTAGCTTTGTTACAGGGTAAATATTTCTTAATGGTGGAAGCAACGTCTCAACTTTACAGGTGCATTGCACCTGTGCAATCGTGGCTGTATTACCTCTTCGACAGTTATCAGGGTTCGGAGAAGATCGTCGGGGTGCTTTTATCTCTGTTATACACAGTGAGCAAAGGGCACGACTTGCTGTTCCGTATAAAATTGTTTCAAACGGCTATCTGGAAGTTACTTCAGAACGTGGTAGGTTCTCTTTGCGAACGTAACCGGATTCGTATAATGAAAAATGTTATCATGCAGAATTTAGGCGCGTCGCCGTCGAAGGAGCAAGTGATAGCGTCCGGAGGGATCTGCGCGATTTGTCACGAACAATATTCGACGCCTGTGAGGCTACACTGCAAACATATTTTCTGCGAAACGTGCGTCGTTACGTGGCTAAACCGCGAGTGCTCGTGTCCTTTGTGCCGAGCAACGATCACGGACGATCCTGTCTATTGGGATGGACACACGACCCATTTTGTACATCTGTATTGACTCCCATATATTGTATACAAAATTATATTCTTTCATTTGTAGTTGGAAGAGATCGGATCGATGAATGCGAGCTCTTAATACACGTGAGACGTAAATCTTTTTTTGAATGATTTATAATGCTACCTTTACATGAATCTCTTATCAATTATTTTCCGACATCACCGGAGCTACAGTATAAATAATTTTAATTCAAAAATAAACTGAAATCGTGTAATTTTTAACGAACTTTTAACATAAATTGTATATACCAAAAAACAGGTATTAATCATTCGCAGATAATTATTTATACGAGAAGATAAAATGTACATTTTCACTGAGTCTATGGATCGATTCCTCTACTTACGAAAATAATGTAACTGATTCATCGGATCGATGAACGCTTACAATATTTCATTCGTATCTATTATTGCGTCGCACGACTAATTCGCTTGATGTATATAAAAGTTCCTTTTTATTTTATTTACGATGATAAACACGAATAGTCACGATGTGAAAAAAGATATGACTATGTGAAACTGTCTTAGAATCTAAACCATGTGTCTCTGTTATCTGATTATATCTTAACATTTGGTCATCGACGTTTCCCATAAAACGTTGTGTGTGCACGTAACGTAAATAAAACCGTACCGCGGACAAGTCTCGTTAATGTACATTGTATAAGTGATCCATTCCTTCTCGAGACGTTACAAAACATATTGCCAGATCTTAAACGCTGACAGTAAATTAATTACCATACAAGGATACTTCTTTAGCGTACATATAGAAAAATAGTTCATAAAACATTGGCTTTCAAGCGTGACTGGAAATATACCCCGTCGCCCTTAGTCGCTTGTTTGTTTATCTCTTTGTGACGCTCCCTGCTCACTACCTCCTCCAGGATCTCTCCGTCGCCTTTGATCAGCCTGCAAAGCGTCACACGTATTGAACCTATGCCGAGCATCCTTCTGTACATCCCCATACCTGTATCTCCCAGTCTCTTCGTCGTACACTCTGCGCACCACGCTCTGCTTCTTCTCCCATTCCTCTTTCGTCATCGGCGCCATGGCCTTCGATTTCTCCGACACCTCCTGCTGCGAGTTCTTCGACGCGCCCTCCTTCACCTTCTCGGTGCCCCTACCCTTCTTCTTAGACTTCTTCAATTTCTTCTTCAGCTTTTTCTTCATCCTCTTCTTCTTCCTCCGCTTTTTCATAGCCTTTTTCAGCTTCTTAGCTTTCCTCCTCGCCCTCTTACGTTTCTTCTCGTCCTCCGACGAATCCGAACTGCTACTGCTGCCGCTACTGGTGCTACTGCTACTGCTAGAACTACTCGTACTACTCTCGCTGCTGGTACTGCTAGCGCTCGAGGAGCTCGAAGAGGACAGAGACCTCTTCCTCTTGGACTTCTTGCGTACATCAGTCTTTTCTTGAATATCCTCGTCCTTCTTCTTCTCCTTCCTCTTCGGATAGGCGTCATCCGGGTCTCTCTTCTTCAACTCGACCTTGTCGATGCTCGGTTGCTTCGCGTGTCTCTCTCTCGGATCGTCTTCTTTCGAATGCTCGCTGGACTCTTTCAAGCCCCTCTGATGCTCGTGATCCTGCGCGCTTCTGCTCCTGGATCTATCGTACGGCGGTCGTCTGCTGTTATGATTGAAAAACCTGTTGCCTCGCCTCTCGTTATTATACCTATTGTATTGCGAATTGTTCTGCCTATTTCTATCGTAATATCCAGAATGCTTATAAGGCCTGTAACCGAAATTACGTTTACGGTTCTCCAAGTATCCGCTCCTACCTTTGTAATATCCCCTGCCCTCCCTAGGATTCGACCTGTACGGTCTGACGCCGTTCTCGTATCTCTTGCCCCATTTGTCGCCCTTCTTCTCTCGATCATCCTGCTGCTTCGCTTCGTGGCTCGAGCCACTGGACGAACTCGAGCTGCTCGAGCTGCTTCTACCCTTCGACTTCTTCCTCTTGTCCTTGCTACACGTGTTACGACGTTTCTTCCTCGCGTCGGAGTCCTCGCTCCTGGACGACACCGACTGCTTCCTCTCCCTCTCGTCTTTCGCACGAAGATTTTGCTCCAATCGCAAATCACCCTTCTCTCTGTTGCTCATCTCGCGACGGTTTCCTGGCTTTTTAACTGAGCCGAATCCTCGTCGGATTAATTTACAGTTTATTTAAACGCGCGATGCTCATCGATCAGTCGCATCGATGATTAAACCTCTGCATCGTGATCCAAGCTTACCTCGAGGAATATTATCACTGGCAACCGGCAGGTTAAGAGCCGCTTGAGAGTCGATGATTTAATGAGCGGATATCAATGAACAGTTTTCCCAGATATCAGTGATATCAACATTCGGGTACATACTGGTTAACCGTGACCGAAACTCTAACCTCGGAAAACTCGGTTTTACTACAACAGCCCACTTCATCGATTTCCATTTTCAAAAGTCCGTCGGCACTTAAGGCGACGTTTCATGATAAAAAGGCGCACGGCATGAAATCGGCGGGGCCGGAAGCCCCGTTCAAACGTTCAATTGTAGAAATGTTGTTTTTCTTTAATAGCCTATATACTATTCATTACAGGGAACGATGTTTTAGATGTAATTTGCACGGCATGCCAGTTAACACGAATTTAGTTTTTTGTAATTATGCTAATTAGCGAGATATCAAGGTCAAATTGTTAAATCTTCACTGTACAGAAAACTGTTTCAAATAAAAGTTGTAGATCTCAGCGAGATCTATAAGAAAGGTCCTATTCATTTTTATCGTATCTCTACTGATAAGCGAGTTATCGGGG
>SHCU01000595.1:30407-61797 GCA_004307685.1 Ceratina australensis | reverse complement strand
AGCACGAATTCTTGGGAAAGAATGACCTCTCTTAGATAATTACTTAATACGAACTGAGATTTTATTATTATATTACCTGCAACTGTATTTGATATTTAATTGACGACTCGGAGAATACAGCTTTTAGTTTTCTTCGATTAGTAAACGTTTTCTTAGATTCGTGGAGAGCGTCGATAAAAAGCACAAGTAAAAATAAATAAATAAATAAATAAGTAAACACAATTAATGATAATCTATAACCTCTTACGGTGACAGACTTATATCATTATACTCTTGTAAAACAAATCAATTATACATGTATTGTATTTGAACACCTTGCTTACAATGTGGATACATATAAATTTCAGTTTTGTTACACAAATACTACGAATTTTTCCAAGCAAAATAACACGCGAACGAGTTCCGAGGTTTACGGTCCGGAATGTTGAAAAACAATTGTCGCTTCCATTTGTCATCACTCGTTACGTAATTAAAGCCAAAGTTTCGACTAGTGCACATTTTCTAATTGAAAATTTCAAGCGTAAACAAACGCACACAAGCATACAAACCTAAACAGAAACATGTTATACCCTTATGGAAAATAATGACATTCTTTCCCAATGCTTCGGCTAAATGCTTAACGTCGTTGCTTTTAACCAGAGGAGATGGTTGAATATTCTTATCCAAAACTCCTTTAACCAATCTACTGAATTCCATCGCGTTCGGAGTTAAAATTACCCCTGGGTATTCCTTAATGACATCAGGTTTTTGGCTAATTAGAAACAACCCATCGGCATCGATCACCAATGGTTTCTTCATCTCGCGACAAATTGTTATCAGTTCGACTATCGTTTTAAAGATTTTGTCATCTCGACCTAGCCCAGGACCAATTATGATTACATGTAAACGATCCAACCAAGGTCTGATTTGCTTTATCGCATCGTACTGGTCCAGAACCGGATGGACTATAGGCTCTGGGCTATAAGATTTCAGTGGAATGCTCGCTTCTTTGACGCAAAAAATATGCACCAAATCGCATCCGGTACGCAATGCGCTCATTGCCGAGTAATAAGGCGCGCCAGTGTATTCCGAGCTGCCCCCAAATATTCCTATTCGACCATCCTGGCCTTTGTACTTAGTATTATTCAGATTCGGTATTATTCGACGAATTCCTTTTAGCATTCGTTCATCTATCGACACTGAGGTACACATTTTGGCTATAAACAAGGATTTCGTCAAGTTCCTGTGAACAGAATTTGTTCGTACAATAATTACAGATGTTCATTTCATTTTGAATGAATAATTGTTATTACACGCAAGATAAAACTGTCGCAGCACGTGAACATTCAAATGAAGACAAATCCTTTTTTTCATGAACTATTAGCACGAATTCTTGGGAAAGAATGACCTCTCTTAGATAATTACTTAATACGAACTGAGATTTTATTATTATATTACCTGCAACTGTATTTGATATTTAATTGACGACTCGGAGAATACAGCTTTTAGTTTTCTTCGATTAGTAAACGTTTTCTTAGATTCGTGGAGAGCGTCGATAAAAAGCACAAGTAAAAATAAATAAATAAATAAATAAGTAAACACAATTAATGATAATCTATAACCTCTTACGGTGACAGACTTATATCATTATACTCTTGTAAAACAAATCAATTATACATGTATTGTATTTGAACACCTTGCTTACAATGTGGATACATATAAATTTCAGTTTTGTTACACAAATACTACGAATTTTTCCAAGCAAAATAACACGCGAACGAGTTCCGAGGTTTACGGTCCGGAATGTTGAAAAACAATTGTCGCTTCCATTTGTCATCACTCGTTACGTAATTAAAGCCAAAGTTTCGACTAGTGCACATTTTCTAATTGAAAATTTCAAGCGTAAACAAACGCACACAAGCATACAAACCTAAACAGAAACATGTTATGGTTTCATTGACAAACTCCGCTCGCTGCGGGAATTTTCTAACGCTTCTAGGGACATTACTATTAAATATTTCTAACACGCCGGTCGATAAGCGTAAGAACGATGAAAACATGGATGCAAAGGATGTCTATGGATCACAGGTCTACGTTTCTCAAAGGTCATTGTTGTTTTTAAGATGTTAATCGGGATGTAAGATCCGAACCCGTACGATCGGGCCCAATCCGTATCCCTCGAATAGAATCGTATACCTATTCGAACGAAAATAAGCAGTAAATATACTATCGCGAGCTATATTCTAAAGCGAGAAACAGATGCCACCTTGGATGCCGCGTAGCGTTGGATTTTCAAATCAAACCATGAATGTTTATATTTATATTCTAAACTCATGGTGCTGTAGGTCGTACAGAGCCATCAGCATTAATTATAAATTTCTTAAATACTAGTACTAGATCTTTTCTGGAAATCTAGTTAAACACATTTAGATTTATACTAAAATACAATAGCATCGAATGGTCAGAAATATTGTTCACTTACTCGATAGAATTCGACAAACTTTATTCTGAACTTTTAGCATTTTCATCTTACGATTAGTCGACTGTACGTACTCCTTATCGCGGTATGATATCTCGAGATAGCTGCTTTCTACGTTTTCAACCTTTACAGCAATCGNGGTCCAATCTATCCCTTGAATAGAATCGTACATCTATTCGAACGAAAATAAGCACATTTAATTATTCATAAATGTGCGTGATAACAAGCAATTACTCTGTACATATATCCATATTTTAATTTTTGAAAGAGAGCTTTATTGCCATGTCGTTGACGCGGTGTTCGTTTAGTAAATATACTATCGCGAGCTATATTCTAAAGCGAGAAACAGATGCCACCTTGGATGCCGCGTAGCGTTGGATTTTCAAATCAAACCATGAATGTTTATATTCTAAACTCATGGTGCTGTAGGTCGTACAGAGCCATCGGCATTAATTATAAATTTCTTAAATACTAGTATTAGATCTTTTCTGGAAATCTAGTTAAACACATTTAGATTTATACTAAAATACAATAGCATCGAATGGTCAGAAATATTGTTCACTTACTCGATAGAATTCGACAAACTTTATTCTGAACTTTTAGCATTTTCATCTTACGATTAGTCGACTGTACGTACTCCTTATCGCGGTATGATATCTCGAGATAGCTGCTTTCTACGTTTTCAACCTTTACAGCAATCGTTAATAATTGATAATAATTAAGAAAAAAAAAAGAAAAACGCAAGATGCAGCTCATTAATTTATATTATACATACACATTTTTAATGTTAAACATGGTTGAGTCGCTTATTATTGACATACATAGAAGATATATGGATGGTTAAATTCCCTTTTGGTTTAGTCGCTTATTATTGTGCATATACATCTATGTGTATCTATAATATATTGTAAATACAAATATCTATATGTATAATAAATGGAATGAGATAAAACAATATTTTTTTCGCATTAACTAATTATCTAAAATCTAAACGATCGAACCATCCGAAGAAAAATGATCAAACACTCATACACGTATGCCGTAGATATTGTTTTAGAGACAAATCTTATAATTAATAAATGTTTATTCGGTGTATTCAATGGTACCGCTTGGATTCGTTTGAGGTTTCCTTCTTTAGTGATTTAGTGATTCCCAACTTTATACATACAAGACGTTACGTCTGGCGGTTGCTCTTTTATCTTATCATTTAATATGAAGTGGTTTACAGTGTATACTTTCAATGCGTAAACGATGACGAAACTAGTAACGCTCTCATTTAATAAATTACTCACTTAAATTTTTCTAAACTTCATTATCGCTGTAGTACACCGCGCAGTAAAGCTTTCGGAACAACTTTTGTAGACAGAACCCCATGGTATCGCGAGTGGTGTCCGACCATTACATTAAATCTTATAAAGATTGTGTGATCTGATGCGCATCCTCGTGACTGTTCTCAAAACACTTATTCCCTCTTAGTTTACGTCATAAAAGTTCGGATGCTTAAATACTTATCTATAACTTTCTGCTGGCGCATATTGTTGGCTTATTTCCTATGCTCCACGAAGGGACATAGTCATCTGCCGATCGATTTCCAAGCTTTAAGCAGTTGACTTTAACGAATGATCGGGACTGTTCGATGCCCTGCCCCCATGCAAGACCAAAAAAGTTCCACTAAGTTCTATTAACCGTAGGTGGTTGCCCGCTTGGCACCATTCGCCCGCTAAGCGGAAAACGTGAGTATGTCCTCTCGTGGAACAGAGTTTATTTTACATATGGATCCGAATATCCCTTTACAATTGATCGCAACATTCTTATTTAACAACGTCTGATTAGAGACAGATTAAAGAATGTTCCCAAAACTTACAAATAAAAAGTATATTTACACATATGAAACAGGATGTAAAAATTATACGTCGAGTGAAATTGGTGCTTTCGTTTTGCTCACTTTTAACAACTATCATGTAACTTACGAATTAGTTGAAGATCGAAAATGAAAGACTAGAAAAATTTGTCGGTTTGTAATTTCTTGCTGTTTTTTTAACGTATAATTAGACGTTTTAAGAACATTCCTCGTTCTTAGCGCTATAAGTGGGCTTGCAGAGTGTGTCGCGGTATTATAAGTAAAATCTATAATACTTCTTTAGCGTACCTATTATTTTCGATTCTTATAGTCACATTTATGCACAAATTTTATTTCATATATTAATTCGTAGCAAAGTTATTAATCACATGCATAGTAAGATGTAGGTAGACAGGTCCATTGATCATCGTACTCGTTATTTCTGTCGTGAACGTCTCTGTACTGATACAACGCGTACCCCAAATGATAAGGTATCATTGCACTATATTGTTATCGTCATCTTGTTCATCATTGCATAATTCTCACGTTAAAATATATCGTTTGCCTGGGAAACTTCGCACGAGTCCAGTATCGTTACGTTAGATAATAGTATTAATAATAATATGCACTCACAACACGTTACATATAGTACATATTATGTAAATCCCGGGGCACCTTAGCTTATTTAGTCATGGCATAGTAGATATTACGGTATCGTGTGGTACACAGCGTGGCTCGGTACCTTATGCCATGCCCTTTTAGAAAGTTTCTGTTCCAGCTAAATTTCATTAATTGTATCTGTTGTCACTTGCCCACCTATTGTTAAACACTCGATAATACGCTTATATCAGGTTAAATTTACTCGATGACGTGCTCTACGTTATTCACACCCTCCGCTTTCCACTCCCTTTATTTCCTAATTATATCTGATATCTATCGAAGGCATTACGTCGCCACTGATTTCTCCATTCGTCTCCTTAGCGGCTAAACTTACTAATAGGTCTCATTACAATGCAAACACGCGCAAATAAAGCGCCAGGCACTTTAGTCGGAGATTTTAGTCGGAGATTCAAGCAAATTACAACAGGATGCGTGAATTACGGATTGATGATTTCTTCATTTTTTTTTAGACGCTAACGATAAGATGTTGAGAGGCGGTGAACAGTTACTCTTTAACAAGGCAGTTTGTAGGACGGACGACACTTCGCTACATCTTATTCGAAACAGATTAATCGCTGTTAAAGAAGTCCAAGCAACCTTCGTTGAAAGTAAATTATGTTAAGTGAGTTACATAGTAACAGATCGACGGATCATCTTTTAACTGTTGAATCAGAGTCGTCCGACGTACTTCCTACAAACGGCGGGTAGTAAAGATAGATTCAAGCTAATTACACGTTCTTGCTAAACCTTTCCTTATCGTAATTAAAAAACGATCGAACTCGCTAATTATTTATATTCCGTTCATAAATCTTAGTGTTAGTTCGAATTAGTTTATCTGTCATGTGAACGGTAAATTTAGATAAATTTTAACATTAAATATGTAGCTTGTTTAAAACATGTGTTACAAACGAAACTGAATATAAATGGTAAATTCTACCATTAGAATACCATTTGGCGTATAACAAACGTGAAGTCGTTTGATTTCTTAAACTATCATAAACTGAATTTGATTTGAAGACTTATGAAAGGAAATTATAGGTGTACAGATAGAGCTCGGTGCTACATTAAAGTGTTACGATAAGATGTATTCAGCATGTGGTTGTACTTAATCTACAAAGGTGCGTAACAACGACCTCTGAAATCAATCTGGCCAAGATTGAGCACGTATGTAGACAGTAATAAAATCATCTGGAGCTCGCGCGACAAAAACAATTGCGCATAGTATTAACATTAGAATTACACGTATTTTTACTCTGGCTTGATATCCTACGTAATGCTTAACGATGAGACTAACCGTCGCTAGAGTCATTTCGATTTTGATAGTACTTGTTTACGCTTATTATTCGTGTCATTTGAATTTTATTATCACTCGTTTCCACCCTCTGGTTATTAAGTAAGATAACTGGGAGTTTGGTTGCGCGACTTTTAAACTACACGAGGATTCTGTTCTATAGAATATAGAACTATCTACAACTACTTGCGATCCACATAATTATATTTAGACATCCATACTGTCTACTTTAAAAGATAGAGATCAGTGTGATGAGATTTTTTAATGTATGTTTTTGTTGTTTCTTTCGAAGTCTTCCCGTTTCCCTCAGGCCTTTCCGTAATCGCTTTTTAAATAACATGTTTCTTATTTTTCTTTGAACATTTATTCTGTATATAGAACGTCCGCTTAATGCGGTATATTTTACAAAAAATATCACGGCCTTCGAGAAACAGCAGAAATCTTTACCTAGATGGTCACTTACTAATTATTTAGGTACATAATTAAGAAAATGTTTACGACCTTAATTTCCTACCATATATCTAGGCTTAGATATCGGTATGGTTTGCGTTCTGCTCATATATTCTTTGCAAACCGCTTCCCATGTTTGCTAACAAATGTAAAATACAGGGTGTCATATGCCGCTTTTTTACGGGGTACATCGATAAGAACTGCCGACGGTAATTGAATTATTTACTCGTTGATTAATTCTGACTCGAATTCTGTTGCCTTTACTAATCCACTATCCTGAGTTCATTTAGATTTTTACTAGTTTATTATCTTGAATTAGACGACGCTTTTATCAGTAGATTATTTCTCTCCTCATACCTCTCGTTCGCTGCAAACCGCATTTTGTACTTTTACGAAGCAAAAACCTTTATCCAATTCTTCGACGATTAAACGAGTTATCAAGGACAGTTTATATCGATGTACACCGTGCATATACATAATTTTATATATATATATATATGTACATGTAAATTACATATAATATGTATCGGTAAACAAATATAACTCGTCTGCCTTAATTGTTAATAGTACATATTAAATATTAATCATCCCTAATTAAGAGAAATTAGTTCTAATCTTGTCGCTTTTAGTACTTCTGATTAATCATTCCTTTTTATTAATACTAATTCCCGTTCATTTACCCGCCTCGTACGACAGCAGAGACTCCTTTGTGCAGATTTTTTATTTAGTTCGAAGTTTCTTTATGCCTAAGTCAATGCACTGTTTTTTTTCATTGGAATAATTTATGTCTCTCCCCTGTAAGATAAAATTTAACGACGTACAGTATAAATAGTTGCTCGATATAACTATATTCGCTATCCCTCGCTATACGCTATTTTGTGATCTATTAAATGTTAATTAGCAAGTATAAGTTATGGATCCATGATTCTTTTGTAGCTCGCTTGAAAGACAATAATTGAAAATGATCATCCCCCTGTACATTAGAATTACACTTTACACCATCATCTGCTTAGATATACAACGAAATTATATGATTTTACTATCTTCCCTTCCTCGCAAATGTAACGATGTACATACGCAAGAAATGCTCCTTTCACCTTTTGTTTAACAGACAAAAATTGACAAAACTTGGTACATCGTTTAACATTTCTCCGCCTTTAGCACTCCAGTGATTTACTTTAACTTATAAACCGAGAGCTATAATATCCCCGTTTACAAGGTTTCGAGAAGTTTGATTTAAAGAACAATAAAACGCGAAATACAAATACAATAATTCGAAGTCGTTCCATACTACTTAATCCCCGCAATTTTGGTCTACGATCATCACGCTCGCTGCAAAATCATCGGGAATTTCGCAACACTTACATCTAATAAGGGCGAAACGGGACACCTTAATCTACTAAGGGTTTCTCATTTGTCACACACTGTGAATACTTCCTCCCTATTATTATTTGTAACTTGCATCTTCTAACTCTTTTATTATCAGCTTTGAATGTTGTGCATCGATTTCAGTTAGTGTAATCATTGATGAGAACGCCTTCAAAAGGAGTATATGCCCATTTAAAGTCCTCGTTATTGTATTAATAATTATAGTACCAGGCAGAATATTAATTGCCAAATTTCTTCACCGAGCTTCAACTTTAAACTAATCATCGAAACATCATACTAATCCTAATTCCTGGCTTATAATCTTAACTTACACAATTGTATTGGACACACACTTGAACAATTCGCCTGATTATGTTACTTTTCTCCGTAATATTAATAGATATTATTAGAATTAAAATTAGAATCATTAATATACAAAATTCTATCCGTAATCAGTAAAACAATTTCACTCTATTCTATTAAAAGTTTGGGTCACGATGATTTGTAGAATTCCCAACATATTGATTGATGCAGTTACAAGAGGAGTTCATTTGATCGCTAATACTGCTTCCTTTTCTAATATAAATTATACGGAAATATTGCATTCGAATAACGATACTAAAAACAGATTTTACAAGCATATTAATGATTCTAACGGACACACACACTATCTTGAAAGCCACATCATAAAATACTTTAATATTTAAACATTATTATACCGCTTCATCAGCCTATCTATTGCCTCTACTCCGTTTTCCGTTTATGTCTTTGCTATTCTCCAGTTTCTTAAAAATACGTACAATGAATGAAGGGCATTATGTTTGTTAACCCACCGAGTACTGAAACGCATACTCCCAAGCCGGAATCATTTCTAAACCACAAAGATATTTCATAAATTTATGGTTCTCCCAATGCTTGGTCGCTCGTTTCGAGAAGCATATCATTTCCACGATGTACCGCCACTGTGTGTATTACGGTTTTCGAAACAAGTTCAGCCGCGAGACCGATAACTCTGGCACAGTAGACGGAGAGTTAATCTTTTACAGACGCATTCATTGTTCATATTTTACATAGGCATACCGAGTCGTTTATGTTTACAGCCGGCTTTTTATTGTTTTCGGCTCTCAAAGAGAATATGAATAAAATTCTGGGATAATTATTTCGGTTTCTTTTTAATACTGTCAAGAATTAAAAAAGAAAATGTTATTGATTACATTAGGAAGAATCGAGATACAGAAGTTAAGGCAAGAAAGAGATACGCGCGGACGTAAACGACTCAGCGTGCGAAGATTGAAGATTGATTTCCATCATTTTCTTTCCCTGAATCAAAATGGAAACACGATATTCTTAAAAAATAAAAATACGGACCTTAAAATGTACGTTGAGAGCGAATAACACGTATCCTTATATCCTAATGACGAGTGGCAATACAACTAGTTTCTGGATGAGTACTGCACGATTTCACGTCTTAAGAGGCCTTTAACCCGATCCGTTTATGCCACGGGATCCGTAATTTGTTTTCAATTAAACCACATCTTCCTGAAATTTGCTTGATGACTTCAATCTTGCGGCACGATTTGACACGTTGACACGTATGCATCGAGGTAATTAATTATTCGCGTTCGTCTTACAATGCTTCATTGCATAAGGCTACCATTATTTATCATCGTTCCAACATGAATGACTGAGTTGTGAAATAAAATCAGAAAAGTTAATAGAAAACCATGTTGGTTATAAATATTCTACTTAGCAGTCAGTTATCACATATGTATAGTGAGTCGAATGTAGAATGGTCAGATCAGTTACACTTTGGAGTCATCAATGTGGTACAAAATACATTGTTCAGCGAATGTGGTACAATTTAACGCTATTAAATTCCCGGATTGTTCTAACTGTCGCGAACTTTGGATACTTAACTTACTTTGGCCATTGGTACCGAAACATTTACAAACTTTTCCTCTTTGTAAACTCGCTCACGCTTTCTCTATCGTCGACAATGCATCACCTTGAGGTGGCCAAATTTTTTTTTAGCGTGCTTATAAATACAAGTAGTAGGCTGATACGTGCCGATATAATTTCATCTTCGCATGATTTTTCTTTAGAAAAAAGACCGATCCGAATAATATAAACAACAAGGCAACAGTCTTGAGAAGCGAATTTGATTATTTTTGAGTTATCTACAAATGCTAGAGGCTGTTCAACCCCTAAAAAATAAGCGTAATGTTACACGGCAGCTTTCTTAAATTCATTTCATCAAAGTTCATCCATTCGATCAAAAGCTGCGTTTCTAAAACGTGAAACTAAAAGCACCTCTTTTAGTACCTACATGCTAGAATATTAAAAAAAATCTGCCCAAAACCTCTGTTCGACACATCATTAAATACAATAAAATAAAAAAACAGGAAAATTAATAATAATAGTGCATGATAAAAACTCGCACGGCGCGAGGCACGGTATTGGGCGGCTCGTAAAGGAGAGCTAAAGAGAAAGAAAAAGAGAGAAGAAAAGAAAAAATGTGACCACTCAAGAAGGATTGTCCAGCGTCTAAATAATCTAGAAACACATCCCTCGTGCAAGATATGATTATCAAGATTATCAATATAAGAGACGCAGTTTTAGACGGGAATTATGCGAAATACATGACTCGTTTCGTGTTCGCATGAACCGTGATGGCCCTAGCCATTGCACCTGGTGTTCTGTCTTCGCTACAGCCAGACTGATGAGATCCTTCGCCGCTGAAACATCAATTAAAACGAAAGAAAGATAAAAATAAGAAATATATATCTCATGAAATATTGCTACTCTAATAACTAAATACCCTAATGTACAATTCACATAAAATTGAGCTCACCTGTCGTGTTCCTTCTCTACCAAATGATATCTAGCTCGGAATGCTACCAGATGAGCGTAATACGCCGGAGCTGGTATACTAACCGACCTCGTACACCTGACATACGTGTGACACAATTGATACGTGAGAGATTGCAACTCGTCACTCTCGAAGTGGTTGTCATCCCAAAGAACGTGATAGTGCGAGGGGCGCGAGGTACCCTGAAAGCGTACAAATACTCTTATTAAAGTTAATTCAGTGAAACATGAATCGTTCGAACGATCGTGCAGTTTTACCTGGATCCCTTGGTGACTGCACAAGTAAAAATCGAACTCGGTCGGATGCGTAATACAGACATCAACCGTCGTGCCTGCAGGTATGTTCCCGCTCTTCCCCATCTGTTCGCGTCTTTCAGAACAGAATAATCGCGTGTGATGTCTCTTCTGGACCACTACGAACGTGACTCCGGGTCTGTAGTCAGCTTCGAGTTTGATGCAAGCTTCGCGGATAGCAGTTAGTTCGTGTTGCAAAACGTGTAAAAACTGGCCTTCCGAAACGCCGTCGCGGTATAGGATTATCCTCAACGGTTTGTATCCACCGGTACTTTTGTAGAACATGAGAAGAAGTTCCCTTTGGAAGGAATATACGGTAGTGTAATAATTCTAATAACACAACAAATGGGAAGTAATAATAGAAAACCACTTACTTAACCATAGAACTAAGTTCCTGAATAATCTCCTGCCTGTGCTGTTGAACCCTAACCGTGGCTGCATATCGCGAGGGATGAGCATCCATACTGGCCACCACAGCCGCTATACTGGGTTTCTTGTTATCGCCGGCTGGTGGATGGGTCACGTCAGCTCCGAAGAAAATAACAGGTTCGTCGAATACTTTCGGTCTGATGCTGGGCACCAGAATACTGTTAATACCGCCCAGTTTCACGTTGATTTTTAAACACAAATTCGACAAAGTCTGTGGTGATGTTTTGTTAACGTTTTTCGCTTGCACGCACTGCGTTGCCATTCCTAACAGCGTATCGCCCACTCTTTTAACTTCGGCTGTACAAAATAAATTATTATACAAATATCCTTTACTTAGCGTCTAGATTAAACTGCGAATTTTATGCATTTATAAAAATACGGAATATACAAAAACCATCGATGATAGCGGTAAATGAATATTTAAAAATCTAAGGGATATTTATTTTAAAACATTTTTTAAACTAATACGATAAATATTGCATAAAAATCGGCAGCCTGGTTATTATGAATAATATTCTTTATAAAATTACCATATACGGGTGTCTTCCCGGGTAATATAACGCAGACGAGTTGCACCGTGGAGAACGTCGCCTTTAAATATCTAAACATAGGCTCGACCTGATCGGGCCCTGTTGCATATTTACAGAAACATGGCTGTCCCACGATCGGCATCCCCGCGTCGTTGCTTATTCTCTGCAATTGCGCTATAAAATTTCTGATAGCATCGTCGCGAACGGTTCGCTGAGGCGCAAAACAAGCAATCGCCCATACTCGGATCTCGACACCCGTAAAAAATTGTTTGCCACGCATGTCCCACACGCCTCCATTGGGTATTGCTTGCTGCTTCGTCTTTAGCAAAAGGAAAATAACAACGTTTAATATCGCAATTTATTACTTCGGCTCGGACTAAACGAATACTGAAGATGCACCAGTGTTTCTATAGAATCCATGCAATCATTGTTTCTTCATACTTCCTTTTAAGAAACAAGTAGCTACTCAAAACAAATGCAAATGAAGGAAATAACTGAGAATCGGATAAGTCTTACTGCATGGAACGGAACTGATAGCATCAGATACCGGTTAAGCAATGAACTGTGAATGTAGCACTTAAATCCTTTTCTTAAACGATTTTTTAAAAATAATTATCTTCGTTACAATCACAGTTCATTTTTCAAAATCAACCAGGTCTAGAACCCATGCATTCATTTGACAATTTCTCATTATTACTTTCTTTTACCACTTATCTCGAAAGTATAAAAGAAATAGGCCAGCATGAACGTGTTATTTTCGATAAGATTTAATACAAGAAAGGTAACTGAAACCAGCCTAAAATAAAACATTTCAGGCTAAACCATGATTGCAAGAATGTCTCATCTTCGTTACGCACAATATTAGAAAATAAATTCATAGGAAACACGCATCTCTCTACCAAAAAAACAATATAAGAGCCTCTGCAAATGTGTGTTCTGGCTAGACCTGACTGATTGATCTGGAATTTCTCACCTGTCCACTGAGGGAACTTACGCGCCCTCCGTACTGCAGTTTAGGCGGAGGTAATATACGACCCCGGACCTCCATCATATTGTTCGATATCGTCAGACCGAACTCTTGAACATACGCGTCATTATTGAAATCTGCTCTTTTCACTAGATTGTTTATCTCCCGTTCACGATCCGGCGCGGATCGAGCCGTGGCTTTGATCATCGTCGACGTCTGCATGTCTGTTAATTTTTTGATGCAACGTTGTCCGGCTACGATGTTGCAAACCTAAACAAATAATTCACTTAGCGATACTCTCTTAAAGCCAAATGAATAATTAATCGAAAAGTGAACAAACCTCAAGAGGTAAATATGTATGTTTGTGTTCTTGCCCAACTTGAAGACAAGGAAGGTAGGGGTGGCGCAATTTCATTTTATATTTGTCTAAGAAATACTTTGCAACAGTGCACTCCACTGTCTGTCCATTCTCCAGTTGCAACGGGAATCTAACATTTTAACGATAATTGTATTAGATCATATTTAACGTTATTATGATTATTTTTTTATGTACTAACGATTGCATTTGGGCGGGTTTACGCGTGACGTTGCACACTCTGTACTTTCGCCTCATTGTCCCACAATGTGTAATTTCGATTTTAAGTCCTTTGATTTCTTTGGTAAATTTAACTCGTTGAGAATCCGTCAATGGCCTTTTTTGATCGCCTATATCCCGAATGTCTAACACTTCACACATGAATTCTATCACGGGTTGCGCTTTGTAGAATGCGGTTGCAGAGACTGTAAACAAAATTCGTATATTAATAGATTAACTGGCTGGGGGCTTATATTAGCAAACTGAACTTATGATATGTTATTACCATCGATATTCAACATCATTTTCCATTGTGACGGTCGAACGGACTGATGGAAACCAAACCAGACCTCTCTGCCACCGCCCAACGGATGATAATATCCATCCGGCGTGCTAAAAAATGATCTACCTACTGGAGTGTACGTCATAGATGGTAAATGCCTCATTACGACGTCCAGGGCGAGTATAGCGTCATAAGGAATCTGTCTTGTACGCCCTTCTAAAGCTTCTTCTAATGCAAATAACGATACTTGAGCCACCCACTTTATCACCACGCGGAAAACTCTGTCCTTGCCCTCGCCAGGCAGTGTTACCTAAGAGAACCAGTCGACGTTAGTTGTAACAAATACATATAGTTTCGTTGATTACTCACCTCTAATTCTATTTTTTCAGTACCAATAGGCAAGGGGTCTCTCGTGTACAAATTATTCCTCCCATCGAATACAGGCTTTAAAGTTCCAAATATTTTCGTGTACGCATGAACCATTGTTTCTATAATTTCCCTATTTACTTTCCGTGGACATTTGTCAGGCTGTATGTTAATATCATAGTGATGCACGAAACCGCGTGGCATCGTAATTTGGAAGTGATTGGCTCTTAAGAGGATTGGCCGACCCTCGCGTCCTATGTTTGGTCTTCGAGGACATGAGAACACTGTAAAAACACAATTTGTTTAAAAATCCTGTCGACATTAATCGCGACCGAATTCGTGCAGAACAAGATACGCACTTGGCAGTTCCGGAGGCTGTGGAGGAGTGTGTGTCTGTTGCGTGGAGGCGAGCGCCAGGGAACTGGAAGCCATCACGCTGCTACCAGTTCCACCGGCAGCTCCCACAGAGGAGCTTGTTGTGGGTCCGGGTGGAGGAGCTGGAAATTAAATTTTTTTTTTAAGAAAAGACTATAATTCTAATCTTGAAATTTACATCAAAATGAAAAATGCATAAGTCTGTACATTTTTCTTGTTACAATTGTTATTAATCGTTATTTTGCTTGCAATATTGTAGAAATTGATTATAAAACGTCAATAACACAGAGATAACAAGAAAGTTAGGTGCATAGTTTTTACAGTGCTTATCTATGGTATTACTTTTAAAATAGTTGACGGCCTATAAATTATCAATAATTGGAATGATCGTAGGCGCGAAACGAAGCGCAGGTGTAACAAAAAAACGTCGGTATTAGACAAGTGCATTATGTACTCGTTATCCGTGTATTAAATGAATCGGAGTGACGACACATCGTGCCTGTTGAACGAGGTTCATTCGAGGTCATTTTTGAACTTTTCCTCGCCAATTTCCCTCGCCAATTTCCCGTTTATTCATCGGCACGATGAGATTCCATTATCTCGCGGACGAGCCGGACGAATTTCGAGCGATTCGACTTAATCAAACGTGAACAAAGGAGCGGAACAGCTCGAGCCAACGAACGGATCCAGCGATCGTTTAGACAGAAATGCAGTACGGGCGCAATTTTCTTTTATCGTGAGGAGAATCCGATTCCTGGTGATACTCACCCTGACCTACGGGATGCATTCTTGCGGCTGACAGTGAAAAAGACCCGGATAACCACTAATAAATAAGTAAAAAATTCCAACAGAAAACGCGCAAATCGTAGTGGCCACACAACACACTTCTCCCACGATACACACTGCCTAACGAGAGAAGTAGAAACTGGGGCTGCCCTCCTGCAATGGCTGCCACACTGCCACACCAACTCCTCGATTCTGATTGATCTTATCTCGTCCAATAGGGGTAGAATTAACGTAAAAATATTTTAACAGCATCTGATCCCATCAATTCCGTTGAATTTAATTTCCTATCCTTTTACAATTGTTAGCTAGCAAACAGAGCGAAAATATTCGTCTAAGATTTGTAGCAAGGTGGTATCCATATATGTAACGTTTATAATGTTCTTTCTCTCGCAAAATGAAATCGATGGAAATCCAAAGAATGCGAATAAATTATAGTAAACATTCTCTTGCGAATTCTCAATAGATTTTAACGTATGATCGCTATAATAATTTATAATAAATGCCATAGTCATAATTCTCCTAGAAATTATTTCTTATTTCACGGTGGTAACATTGGAACGATATTTTCCCCTAGACTTCAGACTATTATATTTATTATTTGAGATTGCGTGTTTCAATCTTCAGAAATGTCGATTCCCTTCAACGGTAGCTACACACGTTCCGCTGGAATAATTAGTGCGATTGCTAAACATCTGAGAAGTCTAACTCTAAAACCAGTAAAATCCATTCAGATTAAGTTCGATCCGTTTCACGAGAAAGCTTTGGAGACAAGGTTAGTTCGATAGTTCCCTGCCAATCTGTAGTTCCTCATTGTCTAGTCGACGAAGAATAAGATTCATATTATTTATTGAATATTGTAACAAATATCCCGAAACTTCCGATGGTGTTTAAATAATTCAAGATTCCATTCCCTTCGTTCCGAGCATAGTAGCCAGTGACGTCAATAACTAACGCACGCGCAAGAGCGTGAAGCTTCTTGTAGCTAGCAGACGATATTGTACCGTCAGTATTTTTAGAAAAACTTTCGATAATTGCAACAATCGCGGGTATAATGTGATAAAACCGGGTTATTAAACGCCTGAGTGTACTCCGGTTTATGAGAATTGAAAATCGTTGCTCTTTTGTTTTGTTAAACGCGATAAAAACGAAATTATTGCCGATCTTTTCACGCGAGTATAACGCATTTTTCTCGTATCAACTGTTACGAACATACTTGCTCACAGGTAACATCCGTATTTCCCCTTTGTAATATATTTTAATTGGCAACTACTAAGACCGGTCCAGTAAAATTCTTTAAATATTAATTGATTTTAGCAGAGCAAGTTCCTTATTTCGTTGATTGCATGAGTAATGACTTACCACTACATTGTCCACATCCATAAGCCTTGCCAAGCATGGATACAGTTGTAGTTATGCGAAGACTACTCAAGTCTGGCATTTGAAGGGGTAGTTGTTCCATTTGCGCCATTCTGTCTGAAAATATTAAAAAACAACGAATTAAATAGATTTATATAGATAATAATAGAACTGTCGAAGATCGTATAATCTACATGTAATCTAATATACATGTAAATATTTACAGAGATTTTTGGTTTCACATCACGACTCCAAAAATAATTGCTACTAATCCAAAGTGCAATATAAAACCAGAGATTCTTTCTGATTTATCCGAGCCTGTAGTCACATTTAATTTACGTGAGTATCATTCTTCAGAAACTTGAAAGTAATATCGGAAGAGAATGCCCTAAGCAACTTGCTTTATATTATCATACTTGAAAATTAGGGTAGCTATCATTTAATCAAAGTTCATATTACACATTTATCTATTCTGTATTTTAGAATCTGGTGATAGGATCGTTTGCAAGAGTGAAAATTTGACTTCTTTAAATCTATTGGAACTATACAATAAACACATCACACCTTTGGCTCCAGTCGAGGTTGAGCCGGACGCTAATGTTCCACTTATTACGAAGAAGAAGGGTAAGAAGAACAGGATTAGAATTAAGCCAGGAAGCAAACACCGAGGACAATTTTTAAAATGCTAAATGAATTCCAAAAATATTAAAGAGAGTGTCCGAGTACGAATGTACAGGTGAAAAAATAAAGTGCTTAGAGAATTTCAATCTGCTGAATCAGCCAAATCCTTTAATTGAAAATTAGATTAGCATCTTATTGGGAAGCTCGAATAAAAATTATTGGATCGTACTAGAGGAGAAGTTTCAGACAAAATGGCAACGCAGTACAGTGTAAACAGTAAAAACTATATTATGAAACTGATCGACACGCTTTACAATCAAGTTCCAGCTTTTACTGACGTGTTCGACGAGGAAACTTGGTATGTTTTTGTTGCCTGCTTCGTAGCAGGAACATTTATGGTTGCGTTTATCTTATCAAGATTCATTACATTGAAACCCGTAGAATAACATTAAAATGTAACATTAACAAGGTATAATTTATATATTTCCCATTGCATTAAACTCATTCGCTTCATATCTATACTTCACCATGTGAAATCAAACATGTAATATGTAATTCTTGACATTCTACAGATCAAATGTTTCTATCGTACGGAATGTAATCAAAGCTATGTATCTAATATTTAATAATAAAACATTAACAAGATTGCTTTGGTATTTCATTGGATTACAGCGTACATTTTTTTCAATCTTATTGCATGATCCTATTAGATACGTACACATACATTTATTAAACAAACTCACCTACTTCTTGTATTCGGTACTTGAGTTCTGAAGAGTAGGATACGTATTCACGTAAGAAATTGTACTTTTCTTATAGTTCATAAATCTGAAGATGCCGTTTATGCATCAACTACATAAACTAGTTTTTCTTTTATATACTGCACTACAAAAATAGATCTTCAGTGACGACACACATCACCACAATTATCCAATTACCCTGTATACAAATTACAATTGCGTTACACAAAGCGTACTTATTTGAAAAAGAATGTAACTACATTTTCAAAATATTGTGTAAAACATTCTCGAGTAACTAAAAAGTTATAATTTTCAAGGAATGATGCGGAAAAATGTTAGGATATTATTCCACAAGAAAATTTTTTACCAAATTTTGCGCATACAAATATAATACATCGAACTGATTTCATATTTACGCATTAATAACGTTTTCAAATATTAATTCAAACATTTCGGCAAGTGCTTGTGTCCTTTTCAAGCAGTGTAACTTGGTACAATTACTTGGTTGATTTGATGAATGGAATTTTTTCAAATACGAGATCCTGCTTAAGTTTGACAAAGGACGATTATTTTGGTTTACATATAGGCATACGCTAAGCGTACATCATGGCGTGTGTACACGTATATACGTACACACCGTTGACGAACGCATACAAACATGTCGATACAGTTATGATATACATACTTTGTTTTCGTTCCCGATGATAGTCGAACGAACAAGAATCAGCTTGTTATAATACTTACGGGAACGTCAATGAGATTCACATTACTACGTATACAAATAAAATTGGTCATGTGCACGTAAATAGATTTACGTGGAAACATCAGTCAAGCGAGGAACGACGATTGTCTAAAGTCTAACCATATGATTGTTAGCGTCGAGGTATATGCGCAAAATAATTGGTAGTACTGTTTTTGTTTGCCGTATGACGTGTACTCTTTGTGAAACAATAAAGTAATTTTTCAACGGTATTTACCGCGTAACCTGCACTCGACGAGTAAACAAAATTCGTAAACTCGATACAAAACTACGGGATTTGTATCAATTGTTGATTCGCACGGACGTAGCCGAAGCCTGTTTAAAGAGAGATTTTATGGAATGGCCACCGCGGCTTTCACTCGCGACGCGCGTTTCTCGGTGGAAACGAGGAGGCGAAGTCGCCAAAAACGATCACCAAGTGTCAAGGTTGCCATTGTACACGGAACACACCGAATATGCGGTCGACGTGTGAGTTTTACGGACACATGCATAAACAGGCACACGGTTCGCAAGCGGCTACCGCAAAACAATAGTATTTTATCTGCAAGCTTGCAGTTATTTTCTAATGACACTCTGATTTTAAAACACTTTAATATTATTTTTAAACCTACGGATTTTTATTTAAATCATGCGAGACTCGATCAGATACACAGTGGAATTGCCCGGTAACTTTTGGCGACATTCGCGATCAACATACGCGAGTCGTAGCCCCACTACCTACTTGTTCGATTCACCAGTTTATTGCGAATGCCCCGATGCCAATCCGGTCAGGATTGTAACAAGTAAACAGAATAGGGTACCATTGTCCTTTCCGTTTGTTTACAAACATCGATATATATATGCGTATACGTGAATACGTGAATGTGCGTACGTACGACGTGTAAATCGCTTGCTGATTTTACTACGTGCGATTCATTAATGGCGCAATGTGTTCGCTCGTAAGACTTTATAAATAAAGAAACGAAATCTTCAGAACTGTTGCAGAGATTATTCAAATACGTTAGATGAAATTCTACATATTTCTTTAAACTGGGAATGAAATAAGCGACGTTTAAGTGACATGATTGTCTATAAAAATCGAAATTTACTTGTCTCCTTGCAAATATAGTTTCTGCAAATTCAAGACGTAACAGCACGTAAATCAACTTAAACGAATGTGTCTTTTCCATTTCCGCTTCCAACGAGATTTTGTAATGAAATATCTTAAAAGTAATCTCTTTTATTGTTGCAATTTTTATGTAATTTAGATGCGCTTATTCTACTTCATCGAGAACAAATAAAATTGGAATTGTTACTTTCAAACGGCAGGACGTCCCCTTTTGAGCCGATCCTGAGTGATGTCACAATCGAGTGACCAATGGAGTGCTCTACGAATTCACGACGCGAATGTCCGTGTCGATTTTAGCACAAAATGCAAATTCTTTACTGTAACAAAATGAGATAGCATAAAATAAATAAGAGAAGAATATTGGAATCACGGGAGATAATTTCCTTAGATTATAATTTAAAGATTGGAGTGTACGCACATATGTTTGAAGTTCCTATATCGATTATCAGTGATAGCCAATCCCGTGTTTGTGCGTCGTAAATGATACGCTTTTCATTGGTGGATCATGTTCCCGCCGTTGAACCGCGTGTTCGACCGATTTCCAGTAATTAATACGTTTACGGAATTGATTGCTTGGATACGCCGCGGGATTGATCAATCTGAAAACTTTTTCATAATGATTTCAATTTATTCGAGTACATTTTATTATCATACAAATTTTACTGAGCTGAATACTTAAAAATCGAGCTGTCCAGCTGAGACATTAAAGAATGAGGAGAATCGCTCCCTAAGTAACAATTCTCCGTACATCCTACAACACCATGGCGATGTAACAAAGCGCGTTATGCTTCAAGGAATTCTTTATTATATTGCAAATACATAATATCATATATCTTCGATACGAAATGAAAGCGATTCGAAATTCTTAGTCTAAAGCCATGAACTCGTCGTCATCGTCTTTCTTATCGGGACTAGAAGATGCCGGCGGCGGTGCCTGCTGCTCTTTAGTACTTTTCTCCTCCTGTTGCCCTTGCTGTTGCTGTTGTTGCGTTTGTTGCTCTTGCTGTGGCTGGCCGGTCGTCGATTTCGCCTCGGACTCAAGGGCGTTGACGAACTCCTCGATGTTGCCACTGGCTGCGGCGTTGACGGCTTCTGGACCGAACCCGAATTGACTGATCACGGGTCCCGCCTGGCCTGACTGCAAAGCAGACCAGAACATTGATAGCGCCCGGTAGAACTGGGGGGATCGTAGCGTTCTGGCCAGACGATCCTTAGGCGGGATGTGCGGCGTCAGCACGCGCTCCAAGTTGCATGACATCCTGCTGTATATCTCATAGGCGATGCTTTTCGCCAGCTCGGTCACTACGTCGCACTGCCAGACAATAATCTGTGCTGTAGGTGCCCGAAAGCAATATATTATCCCGGATAAATCCCCCAAACTGTTCGGCAGAGCAATTGCCTCCGACAGCCAGGAAAAATTCATGTGGAAAAAATTATGTTAAACAACGGAAACAACCATGCGTCTTTCTCCCCCTCTTAGTCCCTCAACCTCTACTGTGTCTCTTTCGCTACGTACGATGTGTTGCTAGCATTATTGATTCAAAGAAATTTATACAACAGTTGATATGAAATCGCTGATTCGCTTATCATATTTTCTCGTTCGATTATCTCTAAATGACATTTCTAAATAACATTTCAACGTCGTGTACCAGTAAGCAATTGGGTAACAAACATCAAAGCAGATAAATTATACAAGCACGTACATGTGTCGTCATTTCTTGGGTGAATTTTTTTTTCCATAAAGAATTAGCACGATGTTAACTTCAGCAAAACATAAACATTAAACGCGAACATATGGTTAGACAAAGATTTTTAATTGCGGAAGGTACGATACGTGTTAAGCACTGTAAATAAGAAGCAAAACAATTTAGAGAAAATATTCATTGATACCTGCTGTTGTAGCGAACGTATTAATTTAAGCTATCAGCGATTAAGAAAGTAACGCGAAGGTAACATAGCTGGCTCAGGAAGTTATTAAATAATAATATTTCATTCCGTACACGTTATCAAGAAGACCATTCTAGCCTTGATAATGATAATAGCTGTAAGAAGAGATACAATGTATAAAATAGCAGATAACATTATTACAGCAATTTATCATTCGATAATCAACGAACTGCAATTGAACATTCAAAATTCATGTATGAACGTATGAATGAATTGTAACAGTGCATGAAACAAAATGTTTTATATACTAGAAATTGTAGACCCTTTTGATTACGTAGCAAGAAGATCACGAAGCTGTAAGTTTAACAAAAACAGTATGTAAAATTAAATTGTAAAGGGAAAGAGATATTACTTGATAAACGGGAATCTCTGATCCTGGCGCTCGAATCCTCGACAAGATTTCATGGAGAGCAGAACTTAGCTGGTTCTTGTTGGTAGTGCCTGCCGTTGTATTACCGCTAGGCGTCGATGTACCTGGCGTGCTAGTTGCCGTTGTAGATGTTGTCGACACAGGTTTGCTATCACCTAAACAAAAGTCACACGTGAAATATTAAATATGGGATGGACATTTAATAATCTTACCATTGGTGGATTTGGTAGAGTCATTCGTAGATGCTGGCGTGGATGCTACTTGCGTCGAAGGCCTCGAAGCACTAGTAGTGACGCTTGTCGATGCAGTCATCGTGGAAGCTGTTGTGCTCTGTGCACCCCGAACTGTTTCTAACAAATTTCCCAAAGCTACTTGATCTACTCTACCAAATAGTTGCATGAATTGTTGTTGGGACATATTGCTCAACAAATTGTGGATATCTTCTTCTGCGTTTGTGCTACCGCTTCTCTGTGATCCTGGGGTTGGTGGATTATTAAGGACCTCGTTAATCTTTCTGCAATATTCCTCATCTTTGTCTGTTTTGAGATCCTATAGAGATATAAAATACAGTAACTAAATGAACATAATTTTTGAAAGAATTGATATAGAAATTTGGTATTTGTCTTACTTGCAACCAGACAAAGAACTTTTTATTAGACGACTTGAATCTTAAAAGATACACTCTACCAGTTTTGCATTGAGGAACATGTTTAAATTCACAATCATCAGGGAAAATGATCAAATCCTATGGAGAAACAAAAATACAATTTACAAAGGGTTTATCAAATTTCAAACGAGAATGCGGATCGTAGTACTTCTAGATTGGGTTTAAATTCTTACATCCTCGACATAGCCTGATACGCGATCCTTCCAACAAAAATGCATCAAAGAATCATCTGATTGATAAACGTAAAGCTGGCCCTTTCGAATGTCTGGATAAACCATCTTTCCCTTCATGGTCATCTTTCCAGCTTTGAATTCAACCAGATTCTTCGGGGTGCCACGGGACGCATTGCTACCGAAAAGACTTCCTCCCGACATAACTGATATTCGTGAAACACCAGCCGCTGTTTTGACGTACAATAAATATATTTAATCTCTACACGCGGTCAATTTTCGTTACTCGTAGCGCTGATGACACTGCACTTTAAAATGGCGTTTAGAGAGACTCCTATACTATGCTGCGCGCTATACTCCTGGCTAACCAAAAGTGATCGAACATGGACGCCACGTAGTAGCAGCTTCGTAAAATAGTGTTGAAACACCTGCCCCTGACAACTGAACGTTTTGTTCTTAAAAATGTGTTTATCCGCGTGTCGTGTTTATTGGACGTGTCAACCCGACCCTTCGGTTTATGTAAGTACTATAATTTGTTTATAATGCCGGCATGTTACGCATTTTACATGCAACGATAATATACGTTCATTTGAAAAAACTTGTTTCGTTCTTTAACTTATTCCTGTTTTATATCTCTTGTTAACTCCTTCATTCGTGAATTATTTTTTGTGAGGTTTCATTATTGTTAAGACAGTTTTGTGAAACAAATAGATCGTGCTAAAAAGACTTTCTGCATAAAAGATGTTCGTTCGAACGAATCCGCAAGAACGAGTATACCCCATTCATTATAGGTAAGAAATTCAGAATCTAAAAACAAAGCCAGTGTTATGTAGTTTACTACTACTTCACTCTTTATTAAATATTCATCATCATTTAAATCGTTGAATCTGTGATATTGTACACGTCTTTACGAATCATATATTTGCTTCTGCGACAGTGTAAATAGCAAGCTAATACGTAATGAAGCTTGATCTTCTCTGCTGGGGGGAAATAATTATAAGAATATTGTTGTTTAGATGCGTTTTTAATCTTCTTTAATGAATTTTTTCAATCGAATTTATTTCGAATTATATTTTGGGGAGTTCGTAGCGATGCCATCGAGAGATGGCGTACCTTCCTCAAATCAATCACACTTTCAACCAGGGGAACAGAGTACGGGATAATAGTAGAGCAGAATCGCTTGACCCCTCGCATCGAATTTCCATCTTCGGTACATTTAAAAAGTATTTTTGTAATTATAATAGACGGAAACAGGGTCCAACCATACGTATAAATTCCCCGTCGCAAATAATCAATTCATATCAAGGAAATACAAGTTTCAAGTGTTTTATCTGAATGCATAATCTATAACAATTAGATAGGGGCATCAGGTCAAATTATTCCAATTCTCTGTCATAAATTGTCAATTTATATCAAGAAAATACAAGCCTCAAATGCCTCCTGTCAACTGCATCAACTAAAGAATTTTTCATTTTAATATCATTCAGTTTTTGATATTTTGAACATAAGAATAGTATTGTATACTAGTTTCTCTATATAAAATATTTATTGCAATTTTATATACGCGTACATAGGAATACGTGTTATAAAATGATGTATGCATAAAAACGTTGATTATTTCATGCGTCGTAGACAGAGCATGTACATAGTAGCTTTTCTTTTCTTAAGGTTCTTAAATGTAATAAAGGTATTTATACAAACGCGAGAATTCTTAGAATTACTTAGCACGAGCACGCTCGAGGGGAAAACAATTTTTTGTTGACGCTCGGCCGAGACGCGTCGCATTTCGGTAGCGATAATAGTTCTACGAATTTTCTACGAAAAAGCGAGCGGCAAAATAACTCATGTTCGGTGTTCGTCATTGAGACATTGAAACAGGTAGTAGCTTAAACTTATTACGAAACGCGTGATCTTCTTTATCAGTATTTTCTTTTTTACGCTTCAGTATGGATTTGCTTAAGACTCACTCGATTAAATATTCATTGAACATTACTAGTACTCATTTACGTGTTTCCTTCTCACTCCTTTTTTTGCTAGAATCGCTTAGAATGACATTGTGTACACACGTAATTAAGTGACAAAGCTAATTTTCATTCTTAAGGAATGAACTCATGCAGTCAATTAATATCAGCCCTAAATGGGAGAATATACGTAGATGTTTATTGCAGTAGCCCTACAGTTTCTCAAGAGTAATTAATATGAAGTCCCTCAATCGTTTTTCCCAAAAAGTCTCTTTTGTCGAAAAATCGAAACGCCTACGTGGCAGGGTAGCAGGTATGTCAAGAGGTTTGCTTCAGGTATTTCCGAAGAGCGTCTAGCCAGGTGCGCCGAGTTCCTCTTCCTCGGAAAATCGTCAATCTTCTCGCTTTAAAAGCTTTCACAAACGAAACAGTCGTAGCTTCTGCCGCGTTAAAAGATTTTCCTGACCTAAGCCAATACAGAGTCGACAAGTTTTAACGAGGTTTACCAAGGTCGACGAGAAAATTCCCGATACCGGGATGCTGAATTTCCCTCGCTATCAGGCGGCCATGTGACCAGGGAAAGTGGGAAATCCGGAAGAGCTTTGCGCTAGGCAAGGTGAACGCGCACTCTCGTGTTTAATGGAATCCTGCTATCCGTTTGGTCCAGAAATCAGTACTATCGACCATTTTCGTAAGGCTTACCGTGCATCTCGTTTATTTGTAATCTTAATACAAAACAGTTTCACATGTACTTTTATAAAAATATAATTGTATTTTATATGTGTTACAGTAAGCAGATAATGATTTATCTGTTTTTTGTAATAGTTATATAGATATATAGAATATAGAATATGTATAGTTATACAGAATGGAGAAATGATCTTCAATTAAATTGAGCTAATACCCTTTACAGAATATTCTATTCGTTAAGTTTTGATAAAAATTGTAGGGGATTTTTTCATATTATTATTTGCTTTCCAATTGGCATCGTAGTGGAAACGTTTGGTTCCTAATATAGATACCACTTGTTCTAAAATAAAAAGGTCTCTATATTTTCCATTGCATGCACGCACGACAATCTGGTATTGGTATGACCTGCGACATCCACGTGGAACGCGAGCGCTCTATTTCCCGCATGGCCTCCTGTTTCGTGCCAGACGTACGGAGACCGATGGAAACGCTTTTGATGCGAACGAATTGACAGCGTGAGAGACAAGAAATTGTCGGGGAGACAGTTCGATGCTGAAAGAGAAGAAATCGGTGACGTTCAAGCAGCGACGAAATTTTATTCTTCCTACAGGAGTCTCGTGTGTCCTCGCAGGATCCATAGACTCCCTCGAGCTATAGAGCCGCATGTATCCTGTTTAGAAGGTCCTGCGCGCCTATCGGCTAGAAAAACTGTCGATTTGCCCGAAAATCCGGGAACATCATACCAGGGAGCCAGGATAGGCATCAAGGTGTTCGGGCACAGACGGGACTCCTTTCGATTCCCTCGGGATCTACCCTCTCGACGAGCAAGGTGCGCGCCCGATTCACAGGATAGCAACTCCTATGGAGGTTCTTCTCCGACTCTCTATTTCTCTTCCCGTTCGCTGAAAACAAATTGTACTGTGTTGGGGTTTAGGGATCTCATTAATTCGTGTGACCAATTTATTTGCTCGTTGAATTCTTCTCCATAGCATTTTTTGTTTCTTTAACAATAATTGTTAAAAATTGTTCTTGTAATTTTGGTCTCGTATGTTTCTCGTGGATCGCTTCTCAAACAGTTTGTGCCCTTCATTTCTAATCTTTCCATAAACTACTCCCAATATTTATGACGCATATCCGTATTAATCTTTCAAGAGAAATATTAAAAACGTGTGCAAGTACAGAAGTAGTGATATTCTTAAGGATCGTGATGTTTCATCCATGTTTGCTTCAATCTCTCTTACCATGTTCACCCTTGTTCGTTACGGATCGATCTACTCATGGATAAAAAGCCACGCTATGATTCGAATCCCTCGGGACGTCTTCCAAGGGAAGAAAACGAATAGGCGGTAACGTAACAGGAATCTAGATGCGGCGGAGGTATCCTGAGGGAAAACGAGGGCGGAAGAGCGCAGGCCTCGAGGGTCGCCATCCCCGCTCTGAAGCCTATCGCATTGTTTGGAGATGCTGCATACGTGGTACAGATTGTACGCGTCGTTCCCTCGTGAAATCATTTCCGGTTCCAAGTTCATTCTTTCGAAACGAACTCGAGATTTTCCATGCAAACTAATTAATTAATCCGAGATAGGGTTTCCAGCGTAATTCACTCAACTCGTTTTATTTATACTTTGCATTCAGAGTATCTCTTCTGGATTCTTAATCATTTTTATTTGGGCTGTTATAAAAAAAACGTTAAATCGTGTATAAATGTAATTTGGTATAAAGCTTTTTTTAGACATTCAAGTTTTTTTTAGTACGTCAATTTATTACCATTATCCGGAGAGTGCTCTGTCATTTTATCGAACAATGAACCGTATGATAAATAAGTACACTCTTCCTCTTTTAATATTTTTAATAAAAGAGGACTTCAATTTTGCACTTTCTTTTTAAATTGCTTTCCTTTGAGTTACTACGGTCTCGATCCTCGGCTTACCTCGGCTATAGCTCCGAGCCACCGATGAAAGGATCCCTCCCTCGCCGTTTAACTTCTACCACCCCCGACATAAAATTCGTATATCTCCTGCTGGCGATACATTCTGATACCGTCGTCGTTCTACGAAACTTTATAACACGCGTACACGTTGAAGCGTCGGTGCAAGCTCGATTATATTGGACGTTCTACCAACCGGCAGCTTTTACGACTTCGCTTTACGTCCATGCCGTTCTATACGCAACGTTACGCCCTCGTAACTTCACCCGGACGTGTCGATCGCACCTTTCAGATACGGGGGATGGACGTTGCTCGGCAAGGGGTTTGAACAATAGGTGCAACGCAGCAGGGAATGTAACAGAGTTGAATACGTTCCATAACAATGTAACAATGTCATGGTAATATAAATGATAAGAGTTGTAATTAAACTGTCGATTGTTGAGCATGCATTTGCGTACAAGATAAAGATAAGGTTCCTTAACAAGAACTAGCAGTTTGCATTTATTTCTTTTATCAGAATCGCAAAACTTTGACGTCACCATTTTAAATTGATTCTGTGTGAGAAATTTAAATCAATTGCATAATCGTGTTAGAAGCTTCATATCATATTGATGTTGTACAATGATGGAACGGTGTGTTTACTGAAACCAAAGAATCTCATAAGCTTTATTGGAAACATTTTATAGCAGGGTTCAGAATTTGCTTATAGGGAAAAGCATTTGTTCTAAAGTCACGTGCAGGGACTATGGGGTGCGTTAACCCCGAGGATACGTCCATCGCCCTTTTTAGAATCCGTACAGCTGCGGTACAGTTCAAGGAGACACCCTTAAAAGGTCAAAAGTTCGTTCTCTTTGCGTGCACCCTGCGTGACATCCTCTCCTCCTCATCCTCCTCCTCCTCCTCGAGTGAGAAGGGTCGCCTGGCAACGGAGATGGACGAATCCGGGGAGCGAAAAAAAAAGGATGAGAGATCCACCGTTTCATCCCTGTCCTCTTTGTTTCCTCTTTTTCTCCTTTCGCTCTTGTTTTATTTTCTCCACGCACTACCCCGCACTCGAATCATCTTAATTGGGCCGAGCAATCGTCGAGTCTCCCTTCTCTTCCTTTGAAGGGGCGTACGCCCCGAAAAAAAATCCCATCCCACCCCTCGTCTTTGAAACCTCCTCTGCTTTGGATTCTGCTGCATCTTTCAGAAGATTCTCGCGAGGGCTCTTTAATATCAGGCCTTCTCCTTTCGAGATCCTCGACTTCATCGTTTGAAAAAAATTGTCTGACTTTAAGTAGCACGAATGTTTACTAAGAAAGGATACCAGCGTCATTTGTGCCAAGCATCAGCTAGAAAATTGTCGTTGCCCAATGCATTCAATTGAAAATTGAAATAGCTCGTCCTGTTTTAACTGTGCGTAATTGTATAAGGAAAGTTAACTTCTCTAATTAAGAGTTAAGGGCTATTGTAAAGTAACTGAGTTTCAGAGACCAATTACATTTCTGTAAACGTAAAAAGTAAAAAAAAATGGAGAGAATGATACAATTTATAATGTAAACGAAGTAAACCAGGGAGGAGTTTGTGCATTCAATTTGGAGTCTGCGAACGCAGCGTTAACTTTGCGCTGATGAAGGGAGAGAGAGAGAGAGGCAGTAGGATATTCCCTGAATTCAATAAAACGGGAGAACGCAGTAAACGGGTAATCCGCTATTCAGGTCATAACCTAGCACACGTTTCGAGCAAGGATGCTCGTTTCCCCAGCATTCCCATCCCTTCATTCACCCGGCTACCGTTCCCACCCCTTGCGGATTCCGGAACGGAAAAGAGTGTAGGGATGCGTTTCTAACTCACAATCTATGTTACCTGGACTGAATGGATCTTCCAAAGGTCGTCTAGATTATAAAAATACATCTTTAATTATCAACGGCAATTCACTTCGCTTACGAGAATCTAATGGCAAATATATTTCAAGTAGTTGCCGCTTTATTAATTCATGATGATTTTCTTCTGAAATAATTGGACGCAGTTTTTCTGTTAATCAACTTCTATTTTTTTTTATTTAATAATCTTGCCTTGTATTTCACATTTATTATATTTTTGTAAGACGATAGGAAAGATTATTATGTAAATTGATATAGATTGAATGCGGAAACTTTTGACTGCAAATACTTACTAAACTTGTAATTAGAATCTTTATTTAGACCTCTATTATATCGAGGGTTGCACGCGCGTATTTAAACCGTGTAAAAAGATAATTTTTACGAAAAATCAAATTGATGGAATTATAAGCGGTTTTTTTTTCCGAAACGGGGTACGTTGGGATTCTCGTTACGGACCTGCGAGCACCCTTAAACAGCCCATTTCAACCCTCTGCGATTCTCTCTAGCTCTCCGGTTCTCCCCTCATCGCTGCATCGGATCAATGCACCCAGCGAACCCACTTCCGTTTCATACCACCGTACACGTACAGATACACACGAGCGGGTGCGTGAGCGCGTGTACGCGCAGCAATGCTGCATCGTGCGAGCATCGAGGATGGAATAATTATTAACCCGGGATTAACGATACACCGCTGCTTCAAAGCAATTACCCGTCGACTACTTTCCGAATGATTAAGCGAAACGAATCTATTCTCCACCATCGCTGACATGTTTTCGAGAGTACCCCATTCACATTTTCCATTTATGCGATTCTATTTGTCCAACGATAATGGAATAATCTTGTTCCTTTTTTTTATTCCCCCCATGTACTTTTAACTTTTTTTTTATAAACTGTACTTTAACCTTGTCATTTGGTTGATTAAAGAAAATCTGTATGAGAATGAGATTTTAGATAAATTGATAAGAACGTGTTAGATAAAATGAAAAGAAGTAGTGATAGTTCATAAATAATAGTATTTATTATGAACTTACAAAGTGATTCGCAGAACAGGATGGACGTTGGTTAGGTAAGAATCGAGCAGGTGCATCTTAGGGAACAAAGAGTCAAAAAATCTTTCACTGGTATTTCGAAAGGACACTTGGCTCCCGACTAAGGTTTCTGGCATCAAATAAATTTCTCGGCCGAGCGATTTCAACGCGTGTGCGAACGAGATACCGAAAATTCTGACGTAGAATTTGATGCGTGTGAAATTGTCCTTCAACTTGCAGTTTTTTCGAGGTAACACCATCTTCCTGGGAGAGGCCCTGAGAATCAGTTTCAGCTAACTTGAATTCCATCTAGCAGGAAATAATCGAGAGTATACGTTGAATATGTAGAAAAATGTCTCGATTGTATTTCTTTAGGTTCATCTTTATTTGAGATTTGTAAAGGTATCATCGATGGATATCATGCCAGAGGGTATTAGGTTGGATAAAAGGAGAAAGAACGATGGTAGTAGATAGCTACCTTTCACGAACGAGTTTTGGCCTCTGGACCCGTAATCAGGGCAAGATGGTAGACATCTGCCGGCCATCTGGCCTTCCTGTGAACCCCGATGGTTACGGATAAGGTGTGCCCGAAATCAAGCGAGTTTATGCCCCCTCGTCTTTCTCTTCGTTAACTACCAACA